>DWME01007259.1:0-12789 GCA_018244795.1 Parelbella ahira ahira
ACTTGACGCGTCATTCATAGTCGTCTATTGTTGGATAGATAGTAGGTATCTACTTGCTGATACATTTTTTGGACGTTTTATGACGATATTAAATACCTATACTATCTGACGGAGAGACTTCATAATTTTTTTCAACTTATATATTTTTTGAATAGCTAAATTGTTTTGAATTTATTTTATTATGAATAAATTTTTAATCGAATGAATTATATATTTTTCATTTTTATGTATGTATATTGAAAATTAATAACTAGGCACGCTTAGTATTTCTCAATCTCAAAGCTACAGCTTAGCTAAATATAAAATTGTATACCTATGTAAAAATGTTCTAGCATCATGATATCCCTTATAACGTGTACATAAAAGCGATCATTAAACTTTATAGGATTTGATCGGTAATTAGTTGTTAGGCGGGGCAATTAGCGAAGTTAGCGCCATGTGCTGCTTCGCGGGGGTGGTGGTCCGCACATGGAGCCCACGCGACAACGCCTCGAAAAAATGAAGCGGCGATAAAAAGCCGGTGCCGGGCGTGAGAACGCCGACACGTGGCTGGCCACGGCTCATTCATGCGTTTGATTCATAAATGTATGCGGCTATGCGCGCTCTAAGGGCATGCGCATTGTTCATTATTCGCCCGGCGCACTCACAATGCTCGCGATATAAATATAAGTTTCGCGTGTGTAGCGCGCCATTAAATCGATATTAATTCCGGTGCCACTAAAATTGATATATGTACCTACCATTGATATTATACTCAATTATAATTTATAACTAGGACCTATAAAGATCGTCGCTATACATTTATGTAACACACGTTACAGGGAGTACAACGTATGTATGTAACTTTTATTTCATTTGTTGACGCTAATATGATACTATTTTTTTTCTTTAAAATCACATTTTTTTTTAGTTTTTTTCTAAATACCTCCGGATATCACTCGGTGCTGTCTGATTGACATGCCGTGAAAAAATAAAAAAAAAATGGTCAGAAAATCAAGAAACTTCAAAGACATAACTTACGGAGTCAAACGCTGGTCATTAGAACTAACAATCTGTATTTGTCATCAAAATAACGAGTAGCGTGGTCTATTATAGTATCAACTTATCCCTTCAAGTGACGGCGAAACGTTTTAGTCTTGTTTCGTGATGCAATCTCTTTCTCTACATCTCTCCGGTGTTTAATAAGGCTTCGCCGCCTAAAAACGGTTGATTAACAAAAAAGAAGGCGTGCACGAGTTGGTGAGTGTAACCGTATCGTGTGGGCACTTATTGTTATTTTTATTCGGAATGCAATCTTTTGCGGGCGATCGGCGGCTTCGGTGCCTCGCTATAAATCAGGGTCGATTGAGGTCGGGCGGACGCGAGTTATTTTTAAAATTGCGTGTACAATATTATCGTGTGTTTAGGTGGAATATGATAATTGCGGGAGGCGCCGCAAGCCAACACCGACAGAGCGCCTGCCGCTGCGCGCTTCTCGAGCCTTTAATTCGGATTCCACTGGATTTTCATTACACTTGTACATATTAGTTAAATAATATCAGCAGATTAATACCTTTTTTAGTTAGATGGTATAGTTAAATCAAGGACAAAATGTATGTATGATTGGTAAAATACCATACAAGTCATAAACATATTGTTCCTGGACGAATAGTGATAGTTGTAAATAGATATTTGAGTAAATTGCCTTGTAATGCAGAGTATTTATAATTCGTTTATTAATGTAAACTGAGTCAGTCGTTAAATTATTGAATTATTTATGTTTAAATTGGATCATGGTACCTAATCCGAATTACCTACATCAGATATTATAAATCCTAAAACTGCTTTTCTTTGTCCGTCGCTTATCCTTTGGCAACTTCCTAAGTAAATATACATAATATAGCAGCCTTAAATATAGTAGAGCATACTTTGCCACATTGTGCCACTGGAACGGTTGTTTCTCTAACATAATTTACAGTTGATTCTCAATCTAGTAAAAATCGGATGTGCCCTAACAAAAATATTTTTGTTAAATTAAAAGTGCCAGTATGAATGTAAACGAGCGTATTATTGAGATTGTTATGACGATGGTAGAGATCTGTGATTGACTTGGATAACGAAGACTGTAAAAAATCCAATAATTCTGAGCCGCTTATTGGTAACGGTGACAAGCATGAATATAGCATTTTACAGATACTTTGGTGCTTATTAACATTCATAAGATCCAGCGCACAGTCACGCCGCCGACAATTATTACAGGAGAATGTTACCCAATAATGATAACAAAGCTATTATGGCAGCTATGAATAATGCTTTGATATAAGAAATTAACATAATATTTTTTGTTCGCTCCTTTGGAGGTGGCCGCGGACAGGTATAGGCTATGAGGGTGCAGAATTCTTTGAATGGGCGTTATATTATATGGCACACAAAATTTAAAACCAACCTTATTGTTACTGAAATAAGTGTGAAATTTATTTAACCAGCTTATTATGCGTTTTGTTACAGTATGTAGGTCTATATGATATGAATATAAATCTAACGCTATAGAGTTAGGGTGTGTTATCGCGTGAGCGGCAGAGGATGCGAAGCAGGTTAAGCTACTATCAATCAGCAAGGCGCCATTGAGGGCTGGTCGAGGCTCGTGAGAAACTGTAAACACTTACCCGCTTTATCTGATAGAATTTTTTTCTTGAACCGCGGAGTCCAGTCGGTTAATGGATTGCGCCGTTATTTGGTTTATTTTTGGTACCAACCGACGTTGCTTAGCGTAGGCATTAGAAGAAACTAATTTATTTCGAAGGGTTTGACAGGTAAGGTAATATGATAACGCAATGCGATGGCATGAAGGAATGTTACCGATGCGCACGATACCGGACCATCATCGATTATTATAAATAGATCTAACATTACGTCTTTCAAAATTTACTTCAATTTTGTGGCCGTCATTAATAACAATAGCTGGGATTTTTTGGTAAGGACACTCAAAATCAATCATAAGGTTACACCTTTACGAAAACTGCAACAAGTAGCGGTTCCAACAAGTAACTGTCCGTACAATAGGTGCTCGGAATCGATAGGCGCGTTCAAATGTTACACCAATTTGGCTGGCCGGGGGGTTCTAAGCGTTTTAGAATTGAAGACAAATATTTGTTCGGAGTTGTGGTCTGGGCGGTATGTCCCGACGCACATGTGCGCCTAAAAAACTGTGTACTGTGTGCAGTGTGCGGAGAGGCGGTGTTGACAGTGCGCATAGCTGCGTGGCTGGAGCGGCGAGCGCCGCGACCACCCTCTCGGCCGCCCGCCACCTCACTCCTCGTTATTTTAAACAACATTAAATATTATCATCGTACACCATTCACAGTTTAAATATATTTACAACGATTCCTGGAATGTTTTATTACAACATCACTATCATGTGACGATAAAAAATGAAGTCGCTTGGATGTTGAAATAAGCTTAAAAAGATAAAGGGTGTATGATGTTCATAATTGTTATACTTAAGAGGTACATTATATTTCAGTTGAAATGGAGGGGTCGGTATTTAATTAACCGAATGTAGTTTGTGTATTGCCAACTTCAATCCATAAAATACCTAAGCATCTATAGAAAATAACCACCATTACTTTAGTCTATCCGAGTAAGGAAGTTTATGTAAATAAAACATTTTTTTTGTATTCAATAATGGAACGTTACATTCTTTATGCTTCATTTCTTGTTTCTACATAACCGAATAACACTTTTGAGCATACATCAGCAAACTGTAACTCTCATGAGCTTCATAGACAATTATAAATTTTGGCAAATCCGAGGGCACTTCATTGGATAAAAGGGCCCTTTCAAAATTGCAGATTTACTTTTATATATAATATCTGTATCAGTGTTATAAATGCAAAAACATCTGTTTGTCTATTTTAGTGTTCATATCGTAACTGCGGAATCTAAATTAAAGACGTTAAGGAGAAAAGTTGAAAGCTAAAAAATTGTAGGTACAGGCTAGATAGAACATATTTTTAAAACAAACCCTATAAAAATCAAAACGTACATGCACCAGAAACAGTTCGGTTTCCGTACAAACGACCTCGCGAAAAACAAAGAACAAATTATTTGAATAAGTTGAAAAATGTGTAGAATTTGAAATTATAATAACATAAATAATACCTACCTTTTATTAGCACGAGAAAGTATTTGGTTTCCCTCATAACAGATACCGATGTGGGAGACGCGGTGTGAGAAGTACCTATTTTATCAAGAGGAAGTCGCTGTTGTATTTTTCGAAAAATGTAATTTACTCGGAAAATAAATCAAGAGTAACGCTTGCACGTCGCCGAATTCCCGTCTCCAAGGATTTCCAGCCGGAGTTTTAATGGCGGGTAAATTTAACTGATTAGATATAGTCTCTGGGAACTGACAACAAATCTAACGTCAAACGAATAGTGATGCTTTTGGGCGTACGATATTTTCCCGCGTAAACATACAAAGATACTCGTATGTGAACGATTGCATATATTTGACTGTTGTATATAATTATGTACATAGAAAAAGACTTGCACTACTGTAGTTAATTGTTTGTGTTAAAGGGTTCTGAAGATTGAAAACAGTCGCGGCGTGTGAAAGACCCGAAACAATTACTGGACGGGCACCTACAGCTCGGTGTCGGTCGACAAACCCGTCCTAATACTGTTTACCTAATGAGATGTGTCGAATGCACGCGATCCATTCTCACGACCCAAAATGGAAAAAAAAGGGAATACCAAAATTTTTGACATACTATTCCATTGTCTCTACGTAAACAGCAGTTAAATTTCTCGTGGAAAAAAAATGGAAATCGACTTTTTGAGTATTACCAAGTCGTAGTCGCTTCCTTAAATGTTTAGCATAAATTGAAGAGACTCTTTGGATTTTGTGTTGGTGAGGGAATGAATGACGCTTTATCGTTCGCATAAAAGTGGGAAAACAAACGGTTTTGTTGACAATTATGAAATGGCAATTAGAATGTAATGTAATTTTTTTTATAATGGGAACTGTTTTAAATGTCGATTTATTAGTAACTTAATGGATTTCTCAATGTTTCTTTTGTATTAAAACAGTGATATACATAGATATAATTGATTAAGTAGGGCCCCAAAGTTATACTCCTCAAATATCTTTCATACATAATGATGTTTTACTTCTTTGTCACGAATCGAGTTATCACTATTTTCGACAATTCTATAGACTAGTAATACAAAGAATTAAAGTGTAATCATTTTCATATAATTTATTACTTATGTGTATATTGTTACACAAAACTGACTATCGGTGTCAAAAACTCTATAGTTTAATATTTCCGATGAAAATCCTTACCTTTATACATAACGAAGTGACGCTTATAAACTAACATCACTTTTACGACATTGAATTTTCAATTTGTCTATATGGCATTAAAATATTCTTCTTCGTGATTCGTTCCCGCACTGGAGAGGATCTTTATGCATTAAAATATTATTTAGCCATTAAATATTTATATATTTGTTAGAACTTTGTAGCCAATAATGATTAAATAATGATATCTATTCAATGTTGATATAGGCATGAAGCCCAAACCTATTTGACTTAGCTTTTGTTTTATACTACCTAGTAGTCTAATGAATTATAGACGAAATTTCAATATATAGTCGGCTTTTTTTTCCCTATTGTAAAATTAAGAATAAAGATAAAATAAAGATAAAGATAAAATAAATACTTATGTTTATAACATAATTAAATGTGTATTTATATGTATTGCTGTATCACGTATCATGTCGAGACTGTATTTAGGGTGAATTTATTACTAATTAAACAATATGGAAAATATGTTTCCGATAATCGTCCACTTATAAAAAAATTTAAACGATGTGCACAAAAAATAAAAGCAATAAAGTTAAATTACAATTATGGTGTAAAATTAAGTTCCACCAAGGTGGCTAGACGACATTTGCAGACTTAAATATATGAAAAAGTTAACACTTACACTGTTAACATTCCGCGCGTCAGGTTCATGTGTTCCTGTCTGAGTGGCTCCATAACTGCACGTATTAAATTAACTTCGTGAACATTATTGGACTTTAATATAGGGATAATATGTCTTGGGACTACGGTAGATTTATGTGTTCGTTGTTTGTTATCTGTTATGTTATGTACTATAGATATATTGTGTCATGTTGGTTATGTTATTAGATTTTTGTTGGTTTGTTGTATTATTATGTGGTTAGTTATTACGCGTTTTCGTTATATTGCTAAGGGATATATTCTTTTAATGTAGATTCCAACAACCTTTTTATTAGATATAATTTAACATAATCATGTAATTTCAAAATATTATTAATCTAAAAATAAATAAACGTTCAGTATCATATTTACGTATTTTAATAAGATCAAATATCACCTAAGATTTGTATTTGTAATTTTAAAACACGTTATTAACACACTTACAAGAGTGAAGTGCGTACTGTGAAAAATACGTCCAGTTATTATGTTCATAGTTTAAACGATCGCAAATAGAACTGCTCTGCATGCTGTTACTACGCGTGAGACAGTCGGGGCGATGACCGGTGCAAATGAAATGTGTAGTAACACACCTTATAAGTCATTATGTAGCAAATTAATCGCTAATTTGTTAATTGCAAACTGTTTTTCTTCCTATAATATATTCGTAAATAAATCATATTTTCTTTTTTCATTAGTACGTACACATACGCACTCAGATCAGATTATGTCTTATTATTTTTGGTATGGATATAGTGCGTCTGAAATGGGACAAAGAAAACCGAGCGTTATGTTGGTACATACGCTATGCGATATTAGGTAGATTGACTTAGGTGTGTGGAATCGCAGACTGCGTTCCTAGATTAATCAAGTTCGCAGTTCTCATTCCATAAGGGCAACATTTATTTTTACTATCTGTCCGCTCTTTAACGGAACAACGTATATCAATAAATAAATCCATTCCTTGTAATTCTCACAGTTCGCCCCTTCGACTGTTCTGAGCCTCATTCCATCGGGCGCGCGTCTCGCTCACTCGCTAAGTGGCCGGAGCAGCTCCATCTCGCTCGTTAACTTTGAATATAACCGCCCTCGCCCGAGGTTTCTCAGAATCGAACTCGAAGTATTTTTTAGAACGCATAATAATTTGATCGGGAAATATTTATGGAAAGGGTGGCCGGACGCAGACTAGTCAGACGAGTCAATTATCAGCTCTAGTGTCGGTCGCCTGAAAGCCGCGCAATGGGTGGTTATCCGAAGGTATCCGATTTTGAGCAGGAATTTATGGGATGGAGGTAGACTTGATACAAGGTGGAATTTCACACGACAAAACACTTTTAAGCTTACATTGCCTTGTATTGTTTCAATCTGTATCGCAGTAGAAAATACTAAGGCAGTTAATTTAATAGCATTTTCGACCAGTTACATGTAGTATATTCATATATTCCAAGGAACATATTTGCTTAAATAATATTTGATAATTCGCTTAATGTTTATGCGCAGAGTTGCAACATTAGATACAATAGTATTGGTTATTATTTTATGTGCATTTCATATCAACAAATAATTAGATCTTTTTGTATTATCCACATGATATATAAATGCAATTGTGGAACCTAGGGGCCATAATGTAAAATACGTAGCACACGCGCTACGCCTCCAAGCTGGCTTCGGCTACGAGAACCGTAGCAACACCACGAAGAAAGCACAACGCGGAATCTAATAATACACTAGACAAATGAAAGGAGAGAAATATGAGAAACGTACATACCAATTAACAAATTAACTTCCAAAAGGAAATAAATTCATTCAATATTTATTTGCATTTAAATTCTACCATTTGAATTGTAACCTATTTAAATAGTTGTTTATTTAAAAACTGTGAATTGACCATGTCTTCATTTGATTTGAATTTTTTTTTTAAGTGACACAGTTTTTCTGTAGTTGTTTAGATATATTCCTTTTTGTTGCTAAGTTCACAATAGCCAGACTTAAATGTCATAATGTGTAACAGATAATGAAAAATGATATACCTAGACAATGTATTGTACTGTGCGTTAATATTGCAAGTGTAAACCACATTAGTTTTTATTTAAAACGGTACTTCTAATTACATAATACGATTCATACGAATTGCGGTACATGGAAATATAATTTAGTTTCGCCGGGCAGAAGTCGTAATAATCGTTTCTGTTATACTCGTAATGTCGCAGAGGAGCGCGGGCGGCATGCGGCGAGCGGTGCAGTTTCCGGTGCATGTGGAAGACAATACTGCTGAATGGACCCATTAATAGCACGCCTCACAAGTGAATGAATGCGTAAACATATGTACGAGCCTCGAACCCGCTACCCCCCGGCTCAGAACACATGGCGTACTGCCGTTATTATCTTATGCAAAAGGTCGATACAATGTTACGTCCATTCGGAGATTTCGGAGAAACCCCTTTTATGACGCCGAATAATATTTCAGACTGGGTCCGGAACTACGCACACTCATTCATTCATATGTCACGCGCAACCGTACAAGAAAATAAGCATAAAACAGGATGTAAATAATTGAAGACGGTTGTGTATCTTGTAATTATTTTTTAATAGTCTTCAATCAACTGCGGGACTGACGTACTTAAATAAACTGTTTAAATATCACATGATTTACACAGATACAGTACAAGTTATCATATTTCATAACGACATTTTATTTTTCTATCCGTTGACAACAATAGCTATAATACCATAGATTCTCTGCGCCTCCTTAGTTTTGTTTCCGTTCATATACAAATACACAATAGCACATTCCGGCCAAACATGATACGTGCCACTTGTTATCACTTTCCTGGATTTCCTATGTTCACACTAATCGCATCTAATACGTGGAATGAAGTGGCATTCAAGGATTATTGTAAAAGTCACAAGATAATTCCGCTTCCCGTGTTTTTTTCCAGTTCGTTTGTTTGGTAGAAATGTAAACAGGAATGTGGCGTAAAGCGTTGTACCTGCGCAGGTATGTGCATTGAATTCGACTATTTGTCCGGATCGTTTGTGCGACAGGTTATTTCGACCGTTATTCATTTGTTGTTGGTGCGACGTCTTGGCGCCAGATACCTTATACCATTGTTCGTTTAATAAAGCATGCTTTACTTACCGTGAACACTACTAACAAAGCTTTCAATCAATGAGAGTGATACTCGAAATTTGTTCTCAAATTTCATCATATTTTTTGTTATTTTATCTGCAGAAACTTTCGAGCTGCCAGACTTCAAAAAAGTGAAGTATTTCCTTAATGCTATTATAGCGATTACGTAGCCATTATTAAATTTGTTTGCACTGTGTTCATGTTAGCACTTTATCGCTGTATCGGCCGGATATGAACCGTCTCGCCGCCTTCCCGACTCTTATCGACGTAGACTCAATAAAGTCTTTTTGTAACAAATATTATCCGAATAAATACTACAAACCGACTATAACCAGCTCCTATGATTAAGCGGCGGTTCCTCTCTTTACACGCGTGGAACGCTAATTAACGGCCCGCATGCGCCGGCTATGAGATGACTTAATTCAAGAACGGAATAAAAACAATTTTTAACAATTGCTGCCACAGCCATAACGCTGGCCAAATAGTGGTCACGTGCCATGAATTCGCCACAATTGCCTCGTCGAGCAAATTTAGGGGATCTTAATCTAACGAATGGGGTACTATACGATGTGATTATTATGTTACGTTTAATTTATACCATGAACGGTGCAGAATGTTCTGTGAGGTCATTGCGACCCTTTGCCCGTATGCGAATTGTATAATATTATCATGGAACGGCGTGTAAATAAAATTTACAACGATTCATGATTGGGAATAAAGTCGATACATTCCAAGATCCATCAACAAACGCATTCAATTACGTTATGCTTGAGACGGATTATGTTGTCAAACAGCCGTGTGCGATTACGAACATGCTTAGCCAAATTATTATAATATGCGAAAATATTTTATTGTCATCAAAGTATATAAAAAAGTGAAATTTGAAAACACATTCAAATCATATACACGAACTGAACCTTCAGTCACCTAGTTCCCATACAAGACGCATTTCCCATGTATCTATCACTAACCGCCTGTCCAAAGGTCAGTGATTTTTGATAAGCGATCCGTCTATTATGGGAGCGAGTACTGCATCACTGTGACATGTGGAGCAACGACTACGTACACGTGTTTACTATAACGCCTCGGCAAACACGTCATTCATGAACCGTTGCTTTTCATAGATACATTATCATTGAGTGCACAACCGTACGCGATGGTGTTTTTTACATAATTGTGCCTTGTACTCATCGATTACCTAGCTATAGAGGCTTACAAAACGCAAATATGTATCTAGTTGTATCGTTAGACAAATGAAAACAATCTGGAGTGCTGCAATAAATGTATTACAGTTACTGATAAATTAATGTAGGGTATTTTTTAAGTGTACACATTTATATTGTTTTATTTAAGTAATAGTTAAAAATATAAAAATGTGAATTTATAGTACGATTATTTAAAAACAATCGATAACCCAACATGTTGCTGGTTTTTTTAAAGAACTAAGTATACCTAAAACCCAACCAAATCATAAATTCTTAGGTAAAACTGTTAGGTATAACTTAACCTTCAAAACTGTTTTCAACTAGTTTAACTCGAATATCTGAACAACTTCAACGTCATCATCATAAAGTGAGAAAGGTATGCCGTTGGTAGTATATGGCCAAGTCGTACATGGCTCAGGCGCGTACGTTCTGGTAACAAAATAAAATGTCGGAGGACCGCATTCTCGACGAGCGCCATGCTGCTTATTGTTATAGATTTATAGATTATGTATTTTTGTTACGAATATCACACATTATGTATAGTGTGTTGACGTTTTTAACACTTGATACAGGAAACTGAATATATAGGTGTACCAAATACAAAAATCATGCATTTTACATTTCATATATCCAATATAATATTGGAAAAGTCAGAATAGTTTGTAATGTATGTGAATGGTTTTTTATTGTTAGATTACAGTTGTACTGAATTTTATGATTAATTTGACTGGTCTGTTGGTCACCAAGGACAAAATATGTTTGTGTGACAGGCACGGGTGTTTGTTATGTGGTTGGGCATAAAATTATCTATAGAAGTATTTTTAAGATATCTATATAAGCGGTTTATCAGCTGTTTGGTTACTATAATCAGGATCTATCTAATATGGAGTAGGTGACCATATGGGAATTTTCAATTAAAAGTTAATAAAAATACATGTGTCATAAGCATAAGTGCTCATTACAAAAATATTATTTCTGTGTGGGAATCAAACCTACGGGACCCTGTCGACGATGAATCTGATAAATGTATGTTCCACTGACCAATTTTTCCGCACAGTTGTATTATTGTAATTAATATGGCTACTCTTTCACCATTCATTTTCCTCGTATTGCGTTTTTAAAATTATCTAAAAAAATAGGCGGTGGTAGCTGCGTGGTTCAGATTTCAGCTTCCCACTCTGGGGGTCTGTGACTCAATACTGAGCACGCACCTCTGAGTTTCCTAAATTGTGGGTTGTTTTTAGATTTAATAACACATACAATGACCGTGATAGGAAAAACGGTGCTTTTCTAGCGTTTTAGATTTAATTAAATTAATTTCCAACCAACCAATCAAAAATATTATACTTTTCAAATCATATACATAAAATTTTTCAAAACAGAATGTCTATGACATACATATAAAATTGAGTAATTTTGTCTATTACATTCCCATTAATAAAAACAATATTTTTTGAATTTTTTCAATATGGAATTGAATTGAATCATTGAATATTCTAGTCCAGCATACCTGTTCCACGAGCCATAATGACAAATAATGAAATATACATATGTAGTTAACTACTTATAATTTGACTTCAAGTAACGGATACAGCAAAGTAATAAATTACGACAAATGTTTCAACTTCTTAACAAATGCCATATTTCGGTTTCATCTACAGATGTGACGTATATATCAAGTTATTGAAGGTAAGCACCCCGAAGGACAATCGGGCGTGGGAGCCTCGTGGGGGTGTTCACTAATGGTTGTTTCGAACTCAACATTACTTTTGAGTCATTGTAGACGATTTTTTGTTTACGTCACACAATAGAAACTAACCACATTGCATAATGGATAGGACACAGTCGACCTGCTTCCATTAATACCTGTCGTTGCATTTTTGCAGTAATTGACGTTGTTCAGTTGTTGGTCGATTTTGGCAGATTTCGTACGATTTGCAATCAGGTGTATACCTACTAGCGAAAGATGCATACGTAAGATTCAAAGTACACATTCGTTAAATATTTTATAATTTTATTTCAGTATTGCTGATTCGATCAAGAATTAACAGTTGCATAATATGTAATTAAAAGAGGTAACCGTAGCTACTGATGACAGTATTCTGTACCACATGCAATTATGTGTATTTATAATTAGATTCAATAAACAATATTTCCTTTTTGTACGTTTAACCGAAAAAGACCTGTTAAAGTTAAAAACATTACCACCATTATTAGGCTGTCTTGGTCCACTGCTGGAGATACAGCTCCCCCAAGGGGGTTTTTGCCTATAATCCCCAAGCTGGGTTCAGAATCGCAGATCACAGCTTCTCGCACCGCCTACGCCGCTGCCCGTTGGCGGGCAGGGCATTTAGCCTGTCGCCAGCGAAAATAACGTACATATGTTTATACGTTTGCTAATGGAAAGCATAAAAACCGAAATAAAATTCGTATCATTTCAATAAATGTGATTAAAAAATTATTATTAAC
>DWME01007260.1:0-12788 GCA_018244795.1 Parelbella ahira ahira
AACTCTATTAAATTTCGATGAACTGAAAGCATGACGATATGAAGTATCACGAAAACTTATTAGCGCCTTAATACATATTTGGAGCAAGCGACAAAATTTAATTATTTTTACTTACATAGGATAATAACTGCTACGTTTACCGAAGTCCGGTTGGAAATTACAGTATATTTGCGCAGAAAAGTTTCCGGATATTTCAAGCGCGCCAGAATCTGCGTATTGAGAATTGTATTATAAATATGTTTTAAGTTTTTTTGAATATAAATAAATAAAAATCTAATCATTCTATTATATTCCTTCTATTCTGTTTCTGGCGGCATTCTGTGGAGTTTTTTTGCCCTTAGAAATCGTGTAAATTAGAAACTATTCGTCTCAATAGATTTTGTGATGTGCCAAAAACAAAATTTTGTAAATGTTTTTAGGAATAACGGTTAAACTCTGTGCAGTCCATTCAAAAAATTATTCATATCCTAAACAGAAAAAACTGCGAATGCCACCAATTTTATCGATATCAATTGATACGTTCGCCAGATAAAATCATCAAAAAATGTCAAAAAAAAGCAGATTTTCTTCTAAATAACTTCTAAATTAATTATCTATCTGATCGATTGTACGCAAAGATATTTTTTTTAATAGTTTTAATCTCTGAGAAATATCGTCCTCGAAATATTTTGAGGAATGTGTTTCTTAAATAATAATAATCTTTCATCTGATAAATAAAACAAGTGCATGTTGGTGAGTTGCAGGAATGGCCTGCAGAGTAAACCTCTTGTTTTAAATATGTTGCATGTACTTTATTTTCATAACTATTACCACAGTCAGCAAGGGCTATTTCCAATATTGAAATAAATAGATATTAACGTAATTTACGATCATATTTAAAGGACGATGAATGAAAGAAGATTTGCTTCGACACTTTATCGAACTAAATATTTCAGTGGTAAGATTTCATGTGGGTACGACGTACCTATAATTGCAGTAAGTTACCATTCAGATCTTACTTTTTAGAGATTTAGTAAGACATGTCACTTACCTACCCATTCGCAGAATTTTATTCATATTTTGTTGCGAAATCGTAGCCAGGCTTGATGAATTCATTTCTATAGAGTTGTTTGTTGAACTCCATAAAATTCTGGTTGTATTAAATTTTATTGGAAACGTTACGTTTAGAATCTTTGAACTGGTTTGGGTAAATGTAACATTTTCGAACGGGTGCGAAGTATTTGACAACATATTCTGTGCAATTATCAATCGGAACCAAAAATTGATACATTTTAATACTCCTAAAATCATTATAGCTATACCTAACGCGGTGCAACTATTGCTATTCTAGCACAATAGGATTATGTGACTGCGCCGTAAAATAAAACAATTAAATATTGTAAATTTACTTTACATATATGTAAACACACATTACCAAACACGTCATGACAAAGATTCATGGGAAAACTGATCGATAAATAAACAGACAAAGTTATAGCACACATTCAAAATTATTTTGCACGACCAGCAATAGCTGCTAAATCTTGTATCGCGCGATTTAAGGCTTGCTTTTCTAATTCGGGTGTTATTGACTTCCTTACGTTACTCAAAATCCATCCGAGCATCCATTTTTGTTGAATTCGAGCCTGCGCCCGATAAAGTCTCACGTGGTAATCCATGCGACCTTTCACGGTTCTGTAAACCTGCATTAGTCTCTCTCTATATGCCGCTTCTAACTGCATAGCAATATTTGCTTTCTTAGCTTCCATGAGCAATTTTTGGCCATCAGCTTGCCATTGTGCATTTTTAGCTTGTTTTATGACACCTTGGTAATGGTCAATTTCATCCGTTCTCGTTTTTTCAACAGCGGCTGTAACATCATCTATTTCTTTGTCCAGCGCTGCCGCAAGTACACCGCCGTAATTTGTTACGGCATAGTAAACCATAATAAAAATGGATATTCCAGTGTAATACTCGTGTTCCATGACATATTTTTCTTTACTAATCAAATAATTTATAAGCATAATACCAAAAATGTAAGGTCCGGTAACGCCGGTTTTGGAATGAAAAAACAAGAACCATTCATCAGGTATAAATCCCAATCGAACTGCGCCTGGCTTAGTTGCACGTTTAGGAAAATTTGAACCGCTCCCTGGGCACACTGGTCCTTTCGTTAAAATCGGTGGTTTTGTTGTATCCCCAGCTTTCACTGTTTTCAATGTTTTCACTGGTTGTGTTGGTTTCTTTCCTTTTCCTCCTGCGGGAGGACAAGGCCGGCTCTTCTTTTTGGTTGGACAAGTCTTCGTATGGGCTGTTGTAATTATTTGTGGAAATATTGACTGATAAAAAGGCACTTGTCTTAATATTGTAACCCGAATAGAAAACATTGCCGAATAAATTTTTCTGATGTTATTAAAAGTTTTGTTTAAATAAATATGCAATTGACACTTACGTAACACGTGATTTAATAAACGTCAAGGAAATTTTTAATTTTACAGCGGTCTACTCTAAATATATTGCCTGCCATGGCATTTCCATAACCTTAAACCACATTGTCGAACAGCAAAATATACGTATATCTATGCCTATCTACTTTGCGTCTACTTAGGAATGAAAAAAGACGTACGAGCAGTTTTTTAATTGCCCTTTGTCATCTCTGCCTACAGATACATATATATCTACCTAGATAAGAGTTAAAACGACCTTAACTGAATCATGGTACCATATCATAAAATATGATCCCATTGTCTCTCCTTTTTATGCTCATATACAAACATCAATTTTGTTTCCCACACGCTTCAACATAGAGTTCAAACCTTCACAGTGATTTTTCCCGTCTAATTGAAATGCTGATCAAAATGAAAATTATGTTCTTAGATGCTATTTTCTGAATATAGATTTAAAAGTGGAGAGGGGAGAGGGGAGGAGTGAACATACCCGAAGAAATAAAAAACAGCATTAATTTTTCATATAATTCATTTATTCTGCTATTATATGTTTGACCAATGTACATGAGTTGTTTATTACTAATAACACAACAAAAATAATAATATAAAAGGATACAAACATTTCCTTAAAATTAACTTATTTGGTCAACATTTATTTCCATTGCATTCTACAGTCAGAATAACTAAAATTAAGAAATATTGCATAGGGTATGAATGAAATGAATTAAACATGAGAAATTGTAAAGTATAGAAGAAATAAATGTATGAAAGGAGATCCTTGGGTAACTGATTCATTGATCCACTAGTTTGTATGACAAACTAGTGCTAAGACCTACCGCACACATATAATTTTGTGTCACTTGACTAAAGTTATCTATTCTCTAAGAACAATATAGAACTAATTCGTACACTACATGATCTTACTATAAACTTAAAAAAAGCACTAACTATTATGAACTCACTCAAAGCTATAAAGGTTTTTATATACTATTAATAAAAAAGTATTTTCAGATGAAGTAACACAGACATCTACCTATTCAAATTCAAAATCAAATTAAAATTCTTTTATTCATTATAAGGTATATACATACACTCAATGAAAATCAGTTGTTTTAGTCATTGTACTTCGGCTTTGTGCGCCCCTCAGGCTATAGTAGACCGGGAGAAAAGAGCCGGAGAAAAAAACTCCCAGCACTCTTTTAAAATAACAAAATTGAATAAAATTAGCCATGTTGCAGTATGGCTACAGTCCGATAAACAGTATTACATACATACATCTACATCTACATTTAAATCTGTGGCAATAGTTCGAGATATAGGTTGCTCTCGAAACACGCTCACATTGATAGCAAAAGAATGAAAGCAGTATTGTATAAACGTACACTAATCTGTCTAAATAATTACGGAAATGACACAAAATCATATGCAGGCTTCTTATTCTAACTATTATTATTCATATTTGTTACACAAATATTGTTATCTGCAGCAAATCTATTAACTTAAACACGGTACTTGGCGGCGCGCAGTATGGGATACTTGTCGCCTGTGCAAAGACCTCTGAAGTCGTCCATGGAAAGATCCGAAATGGACACTCCACCGAGATTCTTTGATCTGTAAAAGAGTTCGTTTTCACATAATTTTTTTAAGAAACATTCGCTCATTAAATAGATACGAAAATGTGAGTGTCAAAAAGAATTTTCTGTGTGACTGACCGAAGTAGCATTATTTTCTTTTCTAAATTCGATGAAATAAATCAGTCTTAATAGTCTCACTGATCGTAACTTAAAAAATGTGTAGTACACCTTATGACGATTCTCATGACACATACTTAACATACGAAGCCTTCTGTCCAGCAGTATCGGGATCTTCGTAGCTCACCCATATGCCTCCCTCGCCGCTGTCGTCAGGCATACGGAACGCGTAGGTGCCTTTAACATTATAGATGTCCGTCAATCAACAAATATCACACAATAAGAATTAATGTCAAAAAAACGTGCCACAGAAGCCACAGAATCGTGTTCATTAGTACATTAATATTGACGTACACAGGATATAAACGGAAACGATATCGAAGAATGAATAAATTATATAATTTTTATATCACAAGTAGATATTATTTAACTTGGAATGAAAAAACAACGCTTAAAGTATCTACTAAAAAAAATTAATAGGTATCTGTCGTTCGGCTACGTTACACAGGACCTACTATTATCGATACACAAATAACAAGATTCATACGTGTAATATCGTGACTATGTAATATACAAGAAATAGATTTTTTCGTTCAAGAAAAATCATGTAGATATCTGTTAAAACAAATTTAAAATTTCCTTGCCACAAATATTTATTTTGGTTATCACAATAAACGTTAGTAATAAACAGCTAAAAGCCAGCTATAATGGACTACCAACCAAAAAAGTCTCCATCCTTCGTTAAGCCCACGTCTGAAAAGTTAAATGTACCTGCTAATTCCCACAAAGTTGCTGAAGCATTTATGTAAATAACTCTCAAATTTGTTCCAACTGGCCAAGTATGACGCGACCCATGCTCGTTTTGTCAGGGCTGGCACTCAAACAGTTAAATACAGTAGTATTACACGAGTAGGTAGGTACATACAATCAGTAACAATGATTAAATAAGAATAATGTCACTTACGTTTTTAGGTTATATAACATTAATAGCTTTTTTACTTATTTCCAAAATGTCTTTGTTTGTTCATTTAAATGTAATGAACAGGTATGATTTTTTTCATGACGATAGATAATGTCAGGAATCCATATACCAAAGAAAAATTTTATATTAGCGATTTTCAAAATTATCTTATTAACACAGTTTTGTTATTTGGTCAATACATACAACCGCAACAGCCAACAGCTCTATATTAAATACTTATTTTATATTATGTATATTATAATATCTAAAATATATTTTAATATACAAAAATGTTTCGCTCAATTAAGTTTGCAGTATATACTGTTATGTTAGACAAAGTAATTCTTTTCTAATATACGTAAATCCCTTACTTGGCATTTGTTGAAAAACATTCGAAAAATCATATATTAATGTACAAAATACTCGTAGTCGTACTAGTACTAAACGACGTCGTCGTACTACTAAACAAAAACTAAGATTATTATGAAAAGACTTACCGAAACGTTTACTAGGGTCCGTCGTTTTCCTCAACTTTTGCTGATTCGGGTTGATGAGTTTAGCGCAAACTTCTGGGTAGCTGAGGATTCCTTCAGTTTTAGTGTAGGGACCTGTAAAAGATTACATTAAAAAAACCCACATAAAATATATACATACATATGTATGTATGTGTAATGTATAAAGAGATGACTGGTTCCCCAGTAACAAATTTTTAGATATTTCGAGTAGTTAATTTTTAGATATTGTTTTAAAAATTACCATCGCTTAATGTCAGGGAAGTATTCAAAAAGTTTAACAGTTTCGATTCAAATGTCATTTCTCAAGAAACTTTGAGCGGCCGCGTCTTGCTGACAATAACTTTACAAATTAATTATACCACAAAATTCCATAAAATTTTAAAGTGTATCTCGGGAAATTTTAAGCACTTGAAATATTAAAATTTTTAATGCGGTTTACTTGACAAGTACCATTATGTACGAATGTATTCGTCGTATTTTGAGGAACACCGCGTTTCGTATTCACACCTTTTTCATTATGAATGATCAAAGCGAATGCTTGACAGCGTGTTAAATACATACATAGTACATAATATTACATATTGATACGGCGTAAATCCAATAAATGTCGAAATTAAATGCGAGATTTGACAGCCTTTGGATATTGAAATGGATGTTTGGCTAAAGTGTCGTTTTTAGATAATTACATATCTACCAAATAATAATATAGGTACTCGTATATGTGCTTTACGTAATACTGTATGTTCTTTGAAATACTCTATTAATGTCATTGTACTCTCGTATAAAAATATTTTTGTTTTTTTTTAATATATCTGTAGATAACTAACCAGCTTCGCCTGGGCCATCGGCATGCAGAGGAGGAACTCCAGCGATCTCGCTGTCCGAGTCCAGTTTCCATGTGCGTCCAAAGGTGGCGATACCCAAAACAATTTTCACACTCGGAGCTCCGGCTTGTAGCCTATCCAAGCAAAATTCAAGATTTGTTACTATCTTATATCATAGCACATGCATATGGGTGTATTTCTAAGTGACTTAGGCGGATGATGATCATAGTCATAATGACGACGATGATAATTATGACAGTGATAATGATGACGGTGATGATTAGGTAATTACGATAATGATGATAATAATGATGATGACTACGATGATCATGATGACTATGATGACTATGATGATGACTATTTTACCAGTAGGTCACGGCAGCATCGGCGTTGAGAAGAGGGTTGCGTTGCTGCGGGGTGTATATGGGTGCGGTGTAGTCAGCCTCCTTGGGGTTGCGCTGGGGTGTGTTGTAGTCGAAAGCATTCAGGTTCACGATGTCGACCAAGTTAATGATGGCCGGCACGTCGTAATAGACTGCACAAAATATTTTGAAATTCGCAGATCGTTAAATTATGTAAACGAACGTTATTTAAATTCTAATCTATACATATAATGTGAAACACACACAAAAGATTAGTTAATTTATTTTTTAGGTAGACGTATGTACATAATATGTAAATTAAATGTCACCTCTTATATTATGTTATTTATTAACGTAGTGTATTTTATTGAATATAAATAGACAATGTTTTATATAAAAAATTGGAAATAACGAGACGTCTTCCGAACAAAAGGAAAGAATCGCCTACCGTAAAAATTTTTACTTAATAACCTTGTTATTAAATGAAAATTTATGCTTATTAGTACTGGCAGCATGAAATAACACGTAATTGGGGTATTGTGTTTTTTTATACAATATCAATATGATTATAAAGTAAATCTTAATCCAGTATAATCTTAGGTTGCAAGGTTCTTTCTCGCTCGTATGATTAAAACCATTTTTTCATTTATTTTGATAGCCAAAATAGTTTTGAAAATAATGTTACATCACGCCTGTATTTATTTGTCTGCAAGTTTCGACAGAGGAACGTAGTAGTCCAACTTTTCATCAGTTATGTTACGCGTCCCGTGCAATGGGTGAAAAATCTATTGCCATACACAAAAGTCAAATATCGACTCGAAGATTCTACGGAAAATTCCTAAAATAATACATTAAGTTATTGAAATTAATGTGGAAACGATTAAGATTAACACATTACTTACTGGTAGCGTTTACATTCGGCAGGACTGTAATGGAGAGCTGCATGTTGGGCTTGACATTGAGGGCCTGTTTCATTTCGCGGACCAACGCGGTGAAGCCTTCACGGTGTTCGGCCTCCTTTTCATCGACGGGAGTGGTGCCGAAAGTCTTTTTGATACCGTGCCAAATCGATCCTATACACAAAAGATTTCATGCCACTTAAAAATAAAATTACTTCTTATTAAATGACCTTAAGAGCCTTCCGTCCAATATCAGTTAGATCGGTATATCTCAATGATAAATATATTGATACTCGTAATGATTGGATTGCATTGTAGCAATTCAAGAAATGCTATAAAGCGGCCAAATATCTAATGCTCTAAGTATATCCAATTACCTATATCTATCTATGAAAATGTCTACCGCTTTATAATGTTTAGCTATGACTTTTAAAAGTATAGAAAATAAAAGCATTAACTCAAATTAAAAAAATATTTTAAAACACAATCATGCTGTTTCGCTTATGAAATGGCTTCGCGGTATAACCTTTACTAGGCCTAAGTGGTGGTTTACCAACATATAAAACAAATTTGTATAGTCTTAATGAAATCCATTACAAACTGAGCTCAATAATGGATTTAAGTTGATAGCAAATCCCGTAACTATATATGGCCGCTACTTTTTTTAAATCCTCTTAACCGCGCTGTTGTAAACATCTCCTTTTCAAATACTACTAAAAGTTTACTTTTCGATAAACTTAACTAAACGTTCCGTTTTCACGTTTCTAAGATGATATTAACCAAGAATTTTCAATTTAAACCTTTCCATAAAAAAATTATATATTAGTATTGTCCTTCGTTACAATTAGTGACGTCATAAATCTTACTCACCCCAGGTGGAGCGGATCTTCTTAGGCTTGATCCTAGCGAACTGCCACGCTAAGTCAATGCCGTCGAAGCCGTGCTGCTCGGCCAGAAGCACGCCGGAGTTGACAAAGGCAGTACGAGCTTGAGGCGATTCCAGCTGAAGTGGACAACAAACAAAAATTTTATAAATGTCACTGTATTTGAAGAACGGGTCGTACGAAATTCAAATGCTTTTGATAAAATATTCAATAACTTAATGATTCTCAAAAGAAATCACGATATTTCATTACTTATGTATATTAGAGTTCTTAACGGTATTTATTTATCTGTTTTTTTGTATGTAGTTGGGTGGAACTTTGTGTAAGTCGGCCCTCTGCTGCGCAAATTGCTGCTTTTCGATAAAAATGTTGTCGCAAATATATATAGAACTCTACATATATGTATTTTTAACTATTTCCACCCTTGTATATCCTGCTAGTTTATACCAGTTTATTCATTTTATTCTAAATAGTAGATAGTACTCAAAATGGAAAATGTACGAATACATACCAGCAAGTCGTACTTTTGTGGATCTTCAGTATCGGAGTCCCCACCAACGGAGAGCAGAACCTTCAGACCGGGGTACTTTGTCTTGAAGTTAGTGATGGCACGGTAGTTGGCATGGTTACGATCAACGTCCAGGTTCTCGTTGAGCGGCACCATCTTGTACGTATCAGCCTGAACACCGGCATATCCGTATACCAAATGGGTGCAGAACGAGAGCGCCGGGTCCAGGTCCAGGGGCAGCATGCGCGCTTGAGCTGGGTAAATGCATCCCTCAACTTTATTTCAATAAAAATAAGTTCAATATTTATATGTACGTATATATTACAAAGTGTTATTAGCATCACAACTGTCTTTACTTGCAATTAAGGTGTTTTCTAATTCAATCGCCTAAATGATAAAAGGCGACATACTATCGTCGTAGACATTCATCTAGGTAGTTTGAAATATGACGGATAAAATAAATACATTAAGTTACCATATTTCATACTAATAATGGAAAAATAATAAGATAGAAATTATTATCAAGTTAAATACTATTACCGAAATCTTTTATATCCCTCCAAGTCGAACTAACCTTCTCAAATATTCCCCCTTACCTAGAGTTTGTTCGCACTATAACGAAATAATATGTAAAAAGTCGCAGATATAGACATTTTTCACGACACGCTCTCAAAGTTTACAGGTAAATTGTGTTCATACTTTCTTAAATGTAATTAGCTAATTCCATTGTTATTATAATTGTATATTTTGTTGTTGTATTTATTGTTATTGTTTATTATATTGCAACAAGCAATGCACGTGTGTTCAGTGAATGTTGTACACTCCTGTAACTGGCATGCATACCAGTTCCTTGTGCCTATTTCAATGTAATTTTCGTGAATGTTCTGTGTGTAATGCTGTCAGAGTGTCAAATAAGTAAATAAATAAATAAATGACAGTATGTTGTTTAATATGCTTCCACATAAGTTTCGGCTGCGCACGTCTCGTGTTGATGTAAAATTTATAATAAGCCCTTTTTCCGAGACGAGCGCGTATTCGACCATTTTATTTAGCATTTTGTAATAACATTTGTGGCCGTTTTCATTGCTTTTGCGTGCTTTGATCTTGGCTTAATCCCGCTTCTTCATCATACATCTAATTGTATATGTAATCCAGGGGTTCGTGTGTTCTTTAATTAAAGTAGATTTAAGAGGAGAGTGTTTATCAAAGGCGTTAAGAATTTTATTGTTAAAAGCAGCCACCATGGAGTTAACTTAACATCAGCTAACACCATAATACTTTCCAAGTGCATATCTTGCACATCCCTATTCAACTCATTAACATCAATAGTTTGCAGGGCTCTTAACATAATTCGCTGTGGCCTAAAGCGTTCTGCCACGATGCTGAGCTCACATATGACGAGTGTCATTGGAAGTTTTTGTCCATAATCCGCACAGTGGGGGGTGCAGACATTGTCCATATATATGTTTATAGTATACTACATTTGGGATTTGAAGATACTGGTTAAAAATGATTTTCTGAAATCTCATCATCATCATCAGCCTATTCCAATTCAATGCTGAGTATACATACGGAGGTGGAGACATCGTGTTGGTCGCTATCTGTCTGAGGTTGTGCTCCCGTCCAGATAACACGGAGCCGGTGATGGTGACGGCGATATGCCGCGTCGGGAACAAGATGTGGCTGGGCGACTCCGTCGGCAGGGTGTCCGTCTACTCGTGAGTACCCTCTCTTCACTTAGTATGTGCGGAATTCCATTCTTATTAAGTGTTACAGATGTGAAATAAAAATGAGCAGAGTTACCACTATGTCTTTATTCACAATAGTAATGGATACTCAGAATGGCTGGCGATGGCTTATATTGACAGTACCCCACCAATATTGGCTGTGGCTAGGCAGTGGGAATTGTCTATACGCTGGCTTGGGTCCAATTGGGGGGCACTATGACGTTATATCCATTATACTCGGCCATCTGAATTATGATCATTATTCAATATTATTAGTTTGCCAGTAGTGTTTAACATTAGAAACAGAAGCTATTATTAGTTCGTGGTCAGGCGCCAGACAGATTTAAATTACTTCGCGGGATCAAATCGAATAAAATATGATACAACTTTTACAATCCAGAACATGTAAATTATGATTAATTAATTACTTGAACTTGGCCCTCTCTACTTACCCCATATGGAGCTTGGTCTGATGATGTAATAATAATCTTTATACATAAAAATCCCGTTTCACGATGTTTGTCGGGGATAATCTCCGAAACTGCGGGACCGATTTTAATAAGATTTTGCTCAGATGTGTGACTTGGCTTCACTTGGCGATGGCTCGAAACAAAGTTGCGAAGGGTTTTTCCGTCGGTAGCATCACGACTCTGTCGAAGCGCGGGAAAACAGTGACCATTGCACTGGCAGACGACGATTACGCCGCCAGGTGGCGCTCGCGCTTGCGTTTCGTTTTATGTCCAGACTAATGACTGGTCGCGACGTCTCCGCGACGGTGCTGCCATTCTAGTATCATGCGTACCAACACAACATCCGTACTAATGACAGTCTCCGACATATGTATATATTATACATAATTCTCCTATAAGTGTTCAGCACGAAACATCCCCTAAACTGCTGAACCGATTTGGATGTAATTTTATGCGTATATTTTAATAGGATGGTTTGAAAACATAATTGGCCCGGTAGATGATGCTGCTGTGGGTATGTCACCAAATGTGGCGCTGCTGTTCCGGGCAGGACAACGTCTGCCGGATCCGCTGGTATAATATAAAGTATATCATATCTCCCCTGCAGAGCGTCGACGTGTGCGCTGCTGTGGACGGTGAAGGTGCAGGAGACCATCGGCGGAGCGCCGTCGGGGGTTGCTGCTCTACAGCCGCTGCCGACGCTGCAGCGCGTGGCGCTGGCGCTGTCGTGTGGACGGTTAGTGACACCACATTAACCTTCCGTAAATTAAATGAAATGCGGCATCCTCTATATAACTATTTTTAGGAACCAGAAGTGAAAAAATTAAAAAAAAGAGGCTAAAATCACAACCAACCACTTTATATTGATTTACTCTAACACTAATAACAGTTTATTTAGTAATTTAAGCATATTATAATTGAAGTCAAAAGGAAACAATCACCTACTAAATATATCGAATGACCATTAACTAGCACTATCGACCGAGTGACGTAACGAGCACAGAGAACCTATCCATTCGAGCGCCGTATTTATAGTAACAGCTGTGACGTCAAAAACTAATGGCAATAAAAAAATAAAAATTAATCTCGTAGGTCCCGATACTATGATAATAACAGTTTTTCCTCACCTGTACCACAAAGCCTAAAGACAAGTCTTCAATGAGTGCGTCCTATCTGTCATGACCTACGGAGACGAAACGTGGACACTGACGGTGCGGATGGTCCACCAATTTAAAGTCGCTCAGCGAGCTATGGAAAGGGCTATGCTCGGCGTCTCTCTAAAAGATCTCATCAGAAATGAGGCGATCTGACAGAGAACCAAAGTGATCGACAAGGCCCAAAGGATTAGCAAGCTGAAGTGTGAGGGTGTCTGGAAAGGGGTTGTTACCGTCCTAAGTGTCCGCCAATAGACGAGGCGGTTTCTAATATTATGATAGTAAGTTAAAATATCGCACCCACGGTGCAACACAGTCACTTATGCAATTTTTGTCAAAATTGATCTGAATATGAGAAAAAATAGCC
>DWME01007261.1:0-12788 GCA_018244795.1 Parelbella ahira ahira
GCGCGCCATGGATTTGAACCCAGGACCCCCGGAATGAGAGGCTGAATTCTTAACCACTAGGCTACCACTGCTACAAAACTTATTTAGGTGATTTATTACAACAATGTCACAAAACATGTTTACGTCATAACAAATATAATAACAGGTGAGTTGATACGGGCAAACAGCGCATCAATGGCACGAGACCGAAGGATTTATTGTTGGGGGATCCATTTTCAGCGCTACGCAGTAGGTACCTGCAGATAATTCATGAATAAACATGGAGCACTTGAAAGTACATGGCGGCCGTTGTTATTTTCGTTGCTTTTTTACTTTTTTTATACCAATAAATAGCAAACGGAAAATATGGTACCGCAGTGAATTAGCTAAATGCTATGCCACATTATTTCAGGAGAGTCGTAACACACTTCGCACTGGGTAATAAAGATGCGAACGTCGCAGTCAAAAACAGCGCCTGAGGTAAAACTTTAGTAATTATACTCTGGACCAGAGGTTGTACTTACCAGTTTAAATCTCATCTATGTTCCTTTAGCGCGTAGGTGCTACTTTAAAATGATTTTGAAGTTCCGTAAGGCTTTAGTCATATTAGACACTGTACTTAACATGCTGTACTTTTTTATAAATGTGGCATGGAAAAGCAATAGGGGAGAGTCTACGATCTGTCAGTGTTACCTTTGAACATTTGCAACGCCTGTGAAGCATCTTATGTGTTGTCAGTTTTGAAGAACTCTTTCTGAGCCTCTCTTAAAAATCTCATGTTATAGAGCTCTATGAATGTCTCCGAAATAGTCACTATACATTTAAGACATGAAGAATTTCAATTCGGGGCTGTGTAAAGAATTTATGACAAATTAAGAAATTTTTTTATTAAACTATGAGTCTGTATAGTCACAGTCGGTTTCGGATTGCCGTAAACAATGAATTGAACCCGCCTAACAAAAGTTGTTAGCCCTAAAAGCAATTAAAACCCTAATGAGAAATTTATTTCAATGTATACGAAATCGAATTTTGTGGAAGTAATCCGAGAGTAATACAATGACTGTGTGTAGTACCCATTCTAGTAATAGTTTTAAATAGGGTCTTCAAAGAGAAGAGTTTTATTTGCATCATCGTCGCTCTCATCATTTGACTGTGGGGCCCGAATTTTCTTTTCAGGACTAAGACCATAGTCTGTCATGCTACATACCTTAAAAAGCATTTTAATTCACGGTAAGGTCGGTAGGTTTCATTACGACGTTTTCCTTAATCTTGACAGAAAAAGTATTACTTACCAAAACCGTCACATGCAAGGAGGGATCCGATTAGTTTTGTTACGATACTGGAACATCACAAACATATATCAATGAGACAAGATTTGATCTCGAAAGGTTTCAGTGTGGATTACTGATAGCATCTGTGTGCCCGAAGTTTCCTTCCGAGGACACCCGAGTATAATTTGTCTTACACTAACTCTGCTGTATGGCAGAGGAAATATATATACATCTGTATTTCGCCAGCTGTTTAGACAAGACGACAGAACATATTAACATGAATTATATCTTTGAAATTAATTGCACAATATTAGATTTTTGCAATAATATAAAACAACAAAATCTGTCTATCTGAATCTATACTACTTTATTGTATCTATCTACTTTATCTATCTGTATACTTTAACCACGAAATCAATACCATACATATATAAAAAGTTCTATTCTATATTTTTATGTATTTTACATAATACACCTGGTAGAAATTATCGCAAATATGGGCGCTCTGCGGTCATAGACGATACGAAGGTGTATGTCGTTTAAAGTGAGTCTGGAACAATCTGAGCCAAATCGCAGTCGGATCAGGTGGGAATGGGAAAATCGGATAATTACTAACAGGTTTTCGAAAAATTTTACATAAATTTCAGGCGTTCTAAGATAGACCCTTTAAATAAAGAATCATGTCAGACTATCGAAAATTGTTTTCTGTAGAAATTCCTATAACATTTGCTAGTTGTTATTTTAACAAATCGTTCGCGCAGCAGTGCCTTGAATGCTTTATTTTTAGATATTACATAAAAGAATGTTCTAAATATAATATAAGGGAAAATACATATAATAGACCAGAATCACATCCTGTTCACATGTGGATAGAAGGCCACTAAGACATCGGGTTGCACTAAATCTTTCAACCCTGGCACTGGAGCCGGTAGATAAACATAAACAAGAGCAGTACTTTTCGTACCTGTTTACTATTCCAGGCTTTCAAGCTTCTTAATAATACACAATATCGCATGTTGAGGCAACCTACATCTTTTAGCCCACGCACCACTGTCTTTTATGTAATATCTTCGTAAACACATTCCTCTGTATGTTACCCAAACCCGACTACCTCATTATATTACTCTCTAGCTGGTGCTTAGAAATCTACAGTTAATAACATGACAACATACATTATGTTACTATTACAAGGACTAAAAAATTGTTCATATAAATAAAATACGTACATATACCACCACTTATTCCATGGGACTTAAACGTAACGGGTGAAACGTGGGGGTGTATTACACCCCTCTGCATAAACCTTCGGGGATTACAGCCGTGATGAAACTTTTTGTTTTAAAGGAATTTTCACATTCCTTTCATTAACATTATTTCGTAACCAGTTTCCAAGCTAAGTCATATCGTTTTTGCCACTGAAACCGATTACCAAGAAATTTTGATTTAACTTGTTCCAACTCTTTAGTACCGTAATTTTTAAAACTCACAGACTTTTTTAGGACTAACAAAAAATTGAATGCTAAATTAGAGGCTCAATGCTCCAAAAGAGCGTTCAGGAAGTTATATTTTAAGGACACATACCTATCACTTCTGTTTCTGGGCCTATTTACGTGACTAAGTTTATATTTATCCTTTATTTTATAGTAAGTTATTTCTGTTTTTCTTTCCTTCTTGTTCTTATATTTCTTAATCTAATTAAAATACAAGTTCATGCTAAGCCACAGTATATCTTAGTGCTTACATGGCTTACGAGCGAGAACCATCTGCGTTCAAGGTTTAATCAATAGATCGGTATCCAACGTCTTCCTCCCTATTCCGCTTACCAATTACAGATCAATTTATATTTAAATTTGACATACATATATAGACTTACGGAAGCAAATTTAAGATTTGAGATCTGTAATAACTATAACAAAAGAACATGCGGAATATTTAAAAATAAATATGCAAGCAATGACAACGAGAATTCCAATGAAAAATTGCAACTGATATTTTAAAATCCGCCATTGATTTTTTGTTAGCAAGCGTCGTTAGTGCCGGTAGCTAAATTTGATGAATATAAGAGAAAGAAAACCGCTCGGTTTTAACGAGCGAGTTTCTAAACTAATATTTGCGTAAAAAGCTGTAATTGGACTAATTAGGTACATATCAAGATATGTCCACGTATAAATAGTAATGCGAAAGTTGCCAAACTAGTACTTATTGTGTACTCTAGTAATTTACTTAACATTTATTCTGAAAAGCCCCACAACTTCTGTGAAGTTGCAAGCAATCTATTTATTCATTTACTTGGTTTTTACTCTACCGAATATTAAACTTACACGTTACGAAAATAATGCGTATATCTTTAAACAACTATACAAAAAAATGTTATTTATATACCTATACAACTTACGTAGGTACTCGTATAATGAAATATCACTTACAAGTTAAGACAAGATTCATTTTTTTGGATGAATTCTATGAAGTTTTACAAAGCAAAAAGGAACGTTTTTATGTTTTAACATTGCTCGTGTAAAGTTAACATACTCGTAATACAATTTTGTTCCCTGTAAACATTTTGTCAATTTAGGTACAAACAGAGAAAACATAAAAAGAACATATGCGCTCACTCTTTTCAAAGATTAAAATATAACAGTTCCGAAAAGCATTTCGTTTTTTCAAGCCAGCAATTCGATTTTTTTTTAAATTTCCATCTTACTCTTCTGTCAAGTCACGTTCTTTCTGTCCTGGTTTTAAAACTCATTATATCTACATATCTATATGGCACACACGCAGCCCAAATCAATAATAAGTTGCAAGTGTAATATTAAAGCCCTAGCTCCCCTGTCATTTTCCGGACAATCCATTGTTTAAAATTATGAAAAACGAACGAACATCTTTTGTAGTATAATTTAGGCATATATGCATGTATGTGGTGAAATAAACACAATTCAGTAGATAAGAAAAAAACCATAACAATATGGTTTTTTTCTTATCTACTGAATTGCAGGGCTGAAGTATCTACTGAAGGGCAGTAACACATTTTCAATAAGGTCCCCTTTCAATAAAATCCTCCCTATAACGTAATTTTAAGCTATTAATAAGGGTTACATCCACCCCAATCGCTATTAGCCTTCACGTACAGGCCGGAAAATTAAATCTTTTCTAAAACACTCAATATAAAAAGTTATTGACATTATAAAATGATGTCGTATAGTCACTGTTTCTTATAAATTTTTCTATAGATAATGTTGACAATAATTTAAATGAACATATAAAAACCGATTCTAATTACCTTACTAAAATTATCTTAGCAAAAATTAAATACACTTTACTAGTAAGGAACTTAAAATTACACTTAAGCAATAAGCTACTATCTGTCTTGGTCTTATAAGGACTTCATAACACGCTGCTGCCTATTGCCATACCCGTGAAAATACGTTTTTATGATCCAAATGAGGAAATTTTAAATCTAAATTTTAAAAATATCATAATAATACCAATAAAAAACATCATTGCTACGAGGTAACAATAGCGTCATTACCTGATAAACCAACTTAATAATATTTACGTCACCTCGAAAGTACGGTCGCTTATCAGAATTTAACCATTTGCTGGCCATCTAGAGAAAATGCTGACGTTGGCCAGATGAATAAATTATCATAAATTTCAATATACAACGTTTGCCGATACTTCTGGTGAACGCGGCCCTGGCATATGGAATTTATAATTTCACCGAGTAAGTTCATTCTATTTAGTAAAGAATTTAGCTTCCTCACGTGTAACATAGCGATCATATCAGTTGGAAAGTGACGCTTGTTACTTCAACGATACTTCGGATACTTTATTAATGTTATGAAATTTCAATGTAGAACATGTTCAATTTCTTGCGAATATTTATGTTTCAGGGTGATAAATACATGTGAGTTACGATACACCCCGGGACTTCCCTCGGGATATTTACGAGTAGTTTCATTTTATTTATTATTCTCCATGGTTTTATAGCGAATTTACTGCTACACATCCACGTACGTACATAGACTATTCAAAGCAAGAATAAAAAATAGTGTGATATAAAAGTTTAAAGAGTCCAGCGTTCATTACTATTAACAATACAATATGAAGACACGCTCACCAAACTCTACGTATAATAAGCATAAAATTATATTTAAAAAAGTATTAATATAAAAAACCTTGTTATAAAATAATCGACTTTTTTTATTTAGAAATCTTTCTTATTAATATGATTTTAAGAAAGGAGAGTTTCTTCCAAAATGTCATAAAATTACCATTTCGTTAACAATGAACTTCCATGTCATATATGAACGAATATTTCGACACCCATTTAGACCTATTTTTTCATTATTAAGTGCATAAATAATAGTTTTGTTGCGACAAAATGAGTCCAAGATTAATTTAACTCTTTAATATTGTTTACAGTGAATCAAATCAAAAGCTGGACTTGGTAAGTTAAGTTTGCATTAGTAGTGCGATGTACTGCTGAAATTGCTTATTACAATAACGCCAATCGACACCAAAACGTAGACGATACCACTTAAACAACATTTGATGTATGAAAATGTTCAAATCACAACATGAGGTGAAATACGATGAAAAGCTGATATTTATATACCTAGCACTTCTGAAAATTATTTTCTGCCTCCATTAAAACCGTCTGAGTCGAGGCCAGAGCCGCAGACATAGTCATTCTCTTATTCATTGTGTCAGCTCAGATGGCACTCTAGACTCGGATAAAAAGAAATTTATTTGCCAAGAAATTATTTAATAAAAAGATTTTGTGAGCAATGTAACCTTACCACAAATATTTTTTTTTATTCCTAATTATTACAATTGCTATTATAAACTATAAGATTATTTTACTGTCCATGAATTAAGCAGCTTTCTAGTAAACACGTTTAGACATTTAGTGGTACACGCTGTCAAATAGAAAACGCTTCATTTCGGTTGCATAAACTGACATGTAATGTGTCCGCACTAAAGACAGACTTTTGAATGATCGTACTTACATAAGTACGTACATAGGTCCCACCTTTAATATAGAACCCCCAGAAGCACTATTGTTGCACATGTTTTTACCGCTCAAAAGCCATGCCTGCATTACATCAAAGGAAAAGTAGATGCACACGAATATATAACCTATTCCCGTTTAGCCCTCAAGTGTGATGAGAAAGTTGTGATTGTTTTGGAGTCTACCAAAATTGCTCTCGTAGCTGACATTGAATCTCAGTACAAACATCAAAAGGTTACACTTTTACTTTTTCAAGAAACAAATCTAAAATTGGACTTGGAAAGAAACATGTGATTTATCCAATGTTCTCAAAATGCCGATTAGCCAATTTTTAAAGCGCCGTATTCCTATAATTGCCACTTGACGCACTTAAAGTTAATGGGAATTTGCTTATCAATAGATGCTTGCTTAATATAAATAATTAATTCATTATAAATATTGGTACAAAACATCCCATGGCATTACGTGTGAGTGATAAAGTAGAAATATTTAGTCTCAGATGTTATATATTGTGAGCGCCAGAACATATTACCTTATAATATGTATGTTCTGTTTGTTCTAATAATGTATTACAAGAAGGTGACTGTCTCGTTTATTTAATGGCTGCAAACATAACTATTACACAACATGTCCTGGGTTTGATCACCGGTTCGGGCCAAATGTTATTGGGTTTATCTCACATGAAATCCTGCGCAGTCACTCGGAGTCTCTATTTGTGCCCGGCTCGTATATAACTATAAGCTCGCTTATTCCATGGGTTGTATAACATGGCGAAAAATGCTAGTAGGTACCACTATATTCCTTTGCCCACGTCTTTGGAAAAATACAGGGTTATGTTATCTTATGGAAACATGTCGATAGAAGTTTTCCTATGTATTTATAACGTAGCTACGATACTAATCGCTGCCATTGTGTCAGCTGTAATAGCGGTTGCATTGGCCAAAAGTTTGATCTCCAATTTAAGTAACCAGCAAGAACCACCTTGTAAATATACATCATAGGTTTTCACGTAGGTGAACACGTGTTATTGGTAAAATCAATAAAGAAAGCTTTCGACAACATGTAGGTTCTGTCGCGCAGATCACACTCAATTTTATTTTTCATCAATAACAGAACGGTCGACTGAATCACCAGTACAATACAAATGTGTTATCTGCCGCGATGTCGATTACGAATCAGTCTCCCCAGTTATATCAGCCTACTTATCTATAGGACATCTATCTATCGAGAGGGCATGCTAGCTTTTATTTTAGGGCTGTCACTGTCTGAAACATAATGCACATGAAAAGAGATAAAAATGATTATACCTGCACGCCTGTAATCCCCGTAGGGGTAGCAGACTGCCATGATTCACCGGTCTTACGTCCCACCATGGGATAAAAGGTGGAGACTATTGCCATGTACGAGCCACCAATTCAAACTCTGAGCTACTAATAGAAATACTAAGTTAGAAAAACCACATCGTTTCCGACCCGGGGATTGGATCCAGGACCTGTCAATCAAATCTATATCGAATTCAGCACCAGTCGGCAGCGATTAAAAGATTGAATAGATGGGACACAGTCTGATAAAGTTAAAATTTGAAACCATGAAAGAAAACGTTTAATCGATGTGCCCCTCGGCCAGTGAGACAATTGTCTTAGAGTAGCGACCGCGACTCCGGTTCTTTGATGAATCACATTGTCATAATGTAATAATTTCGTCTATGGAAAACAACATTAAGTAGAAATAGTTCAAGGACTTATCGAACTTCAAGTGAACAGGCTTTCACTGGACAAGCATGTTACACAATAGGTCAGATCATTACTTTTCACCAAGCGAGTCGATATATATACGTTCCAAGCAACTACAATTCCTAAAGTAGCACTTAATGTGTACCAGGTTATCGTTTTATTTTTAAATTATATATTTAATGACCTAACTTTAATCCTTACTTCGAAACTAATTTGTCAATCTGCCTAAGCATAGCATACTCTTGTGTCTCTCGGAGGTAGCCCTACGTGTTCACTGTTCCAGGCCAGTGGTTCTTCATCTCTCCGCGGCCCCACTACTGCGGGACTGGTGTCTGAAAGCTTGGCCCGCTTTTTCCAACAATAACGCTATTAATGTTATCGCAGCCCGAGAGCAATGACGTTATTAGATTTCCTATATTATTACAATCAATACTAAACAGTATAAAAACAATGATATGTTTATAAGGATAACGCATAGTCGGCTATATTAAGAGTTTCATTGCAATATCAGCTTTGCTCCTTTATATTGTGTTTAAATTTGGATCGTGTTTGTTTATCCAATTAATATGCAGTGAGGTGTTAGTGTAATTTAATCAAAATAACCGCTCATGTGAAACGTTTTCTACTTAATTAACCCTACACCGACAGTAACCGCTCAATTTGGAGTTTCCTGCATTTGTACCTACCTACACGTATGATTAAACTCGCGAAGACATTAATTTTAATATAAAGTAATCAGTTTTAAATATTTTATGTGAGATATCACATTAGTGAGATCCCGTAAAGTTTAAAAAACGAGCAAATTAGTTCAAAATACCTATGAAAATCTTTACTAATAGCTAAATTTCATTTGATAATAGAAGTCGTTTTGGCATAAAAGGCAAACAATTTCTCTTTAAATTCTAAGGAGGGTTGAAACATGTTAAACATAGCAGCAGTTTTAAAAGCACTTTTTAATACATTGTATGTATGTTGAACACGCAGTCTTGGAATGAACATTTATTATATTGAATAAAAATCTATTTATCTAATTATATTTGTATATATTGAATTAAACACACCTGAAATGTCTCTATGTAATTTATTTGCAATCATTTTTTATGAGCTTTCGTTACATTGTTTTGGGCATCGTAATTAGAGAATTTACATTGCGTTTACATTTAAAATATTAATTTTGTATACAGATTACGGTAAAATTAACTAAATGTAATCTTCCCGTGATCAACATTGACTTATTGTTAGTCGCACGAAAGTTATTATTATAATGTTCAAATTGGCGTTAATTCAGAACGTATGTACATGATGTCAGTAAACAAAGAGAAAAAATATTTCACTAATTATTAAAAATGATGTGGAATGTATCTGACAATGCATAGATATATGTTTCAGACTGAAATCATAACATTTACTTACTGTCTCACATAACTGCTTCATTACTGCGTTTTGTGCTTTTGAGGAAACAATAATCAATTTCAGTAATCGCTTTAATTTGTGTACCTCTAACAAATCAGTTCCACCTATAGCCCATTATAAACACTTTGAAACTTAAGAACTACCTTTAATATTTATTACAGCACTGTTTCTTTACGAGAGCTAAGTTTAAGTTATAAGTTTTGCTGCATATGACATTGACCAAACTTAGAAATTAATTTTCTTTTAAAGCCAGAATCAAATATACGAACTTTCGCTGCGATAAAATAATAAATATACTATGTGTGTTCAATTTATATAGTTTTAGATAAATTGATTGGTGTAATATACGAAATTATGTCCAGTGTGAGATATACCGGTAGTCCAAAGAGGTTGAGTGTGAAGTTAAAAAACAAATTGAACAGTGTGCAACAAATTAAATGTAAGCCTGAACATCGGAGCTCTTCGTTGGAGGGGTGGATACAAGGGTGAGTAAACATATTTACTTATCACCCACAAACCTTTTTTTTTTTAATAATTTCTTTATCTTGACATAATCTCAAAGAATCAAGGTTTGATATTTCAAATTCTCTCTTGATGACATTTAGTTTGATATTAGTGTCAGAAACATTTAAAATTAATTCGAATTAAGAAATCGTATTTTTCGTATACAATAAAACATTGCTGCACCAACTATTATAATGACTCTTATTTTTAAAAATCCATGATGTTTTAGATATCAACCTTTTATATGTATCAATGTTTTTTTTGCGGTCCAAATCTATAATTCTAAGAGTAATGCATACTTCGACAGATATTGAATAAATTGCGGCAAGTAAAATACTTTACAATAGATTGCAGTAAAATCATAAAACATCATCCTCACTTTTACAAAGACTTATAATAAAGCATATTTTACTCTTACAAAACTCTTAAATATCATTTTATACAAAACATTTTTTTAAAACTAGATATGAATAAGTAAATCAATATACAAGTTAAAATTAAAAATAATATTCTATAAATATACAATACCAGTCTTGCACAAAAAAATTCAAATATTCAGTTGAAACTTTAAAACACTTATTAAGTATATGCCTAAAGAAAATACACACAGATTATATTAATTTACCACTACAGTAGTGTACAATATTAAAACATTAATAGATATAGTGCAAAATGTTGCTATTTTTTACATATAAATATACATTATAACTAAATGAATATACAGTGAATAATAAGTTACATTAGATTATAAAATTTGTAATTGGAATAACACTGATCTTGTGGATATTTGCGAGTTAGAATCTATCGGTCAGATGGAATTTACATTATCTCATTAGGACTGAACATCAGAAGGTATGTGAAAATGCATGTAATTTCATTATATACGCATCTCTTGCCTATCATTAAATCACTGATCTCAAACAGACCAATCGGTCATTACTGCTACATTGTAGCATAATATTCTAATATATTATCGAATTGGTACTAGCTTGTCGGCTGGCAAAAGTTTAACAACACAATCAGTACAAAAATCAGTCCCTGCGTTATCAGTCCATCTCGCTCCAAGGAAACCTGATTTTTGACAACCAACACAAAGAACATTAGTTTGATAAACAGGAGATGTCTCGTCCAGTAACCTCTGTTCTTTAGCTGCTTTTAATAAATCCAACATGTATTTATTACCATTTTTATTTTCAAATAATGATATTGAATCATAGGCCTCGCTGCCATCATATGGGTCCTCCATTTTAACGGGGACATGTAAATGTGGAAAGAATGTTGATTTCTTATAAAGCAAATTCTTAGTTTTATCTTTATTTAATCGTTTAGGTGCTCGACCGGGTATAGGTAAGCCGGCTTTAGCTAGCTTCGCAAAATATTTCTGCAGCCTACTCATAACTTGGACTGGAGTTCTAGTTCCCAAAGCATCAGCAATTTTTTTATATCGTCTAGCTTCTACAGGCTCTTCAGGATATATTTCAAGTAGCTCTTCCAATCTTCTCTGTTCTTCACATGACCATAACTGGTTGAAAGTCTCAGGTTTGCTGTCAGTGAATTTTCTACCCCTTACTTTTGTCTCATCATTGTCCTTTACTTTGTGGTCTTTAAGAGTATTTTCATCATTGAGCACATCTATTCCATATTTACCCCAATCAAACTGTGGAATGTTCGCGATAGTTTGTCTCGCAGGGAAAACCTTGCCCTGTTTAATATCATTAACAAATGTTATTGGTTCTTCTAAAGCCTTGTTTTGACATTCTACTAAATATTCTATGTCTTGCAACGCTTTTGTTTTCTGTGCTTCTAATTTCACGATGTACTTTAGAAGCTCGCAATATTCTTTATTACCACGTAAAGCTAAATGGTCGGTTTCAAACGCAAACTCTCCTTCAGAATCAGACTGTTCAGTTGATTCCATAGTTAGCTGAAAAAAGAATTATAACCTATTTATAATTTATGAAAGCAAGAGCTATATATGTTATAGGTACTGAGATAGTTACGTAGGGTATAAACTACTCCACAATAAACAATAATTTGAGTACAAACCTGTACAGCGTAGATCTTTTTTGAATGTAGATTTGAGTGGAACTAATAGTAAGACTTAGGGATACGCTTTTTGCCTAAAGGTTAGAAGAAAATACGCACTTTATAATGGGTATGTACCAAGGAACATTAATACCAATTGTAAAATTTTAATTCAGGAGGCACACACAGCACTACCCAGTACACATTTTAAAATGACATTCGCATGAATGGTCAATACGTCAAACCCAGGCATACCAAAACATTTCGTTCTGAATAAAAATATAACATTCGCTACGTAAGATCAAAAATATTTAAGTTTTAGGATTGTCAGTGCATTAAATGTGTTGTATGTATCTATTACTACAAAATATTTACAAACATTTTACGATTCATATAAGAGGCATTGTCAAGTCAAGGTTTCTGAACGTAATGAAACTTTTATATTGCACGCCATCTACCGGAACGTTGGCAAACTTACTTGACTCCAATCATTGTATTAAATTAAGTTCAGTTGTTTGAACACAGAGGGCGCACTAGACCATTTAATACATCAAACTTTCAATAATGTATCAGACCTAAGGTTTAATTTTAATAAAACTAAGGCTTTTTTACAATTTTTACAAACTGATTGAATGATACTCAAATCATTTTAATAAATGAAGCTTCTTTTACATTACAAGTTTAAGATTTTTATGGTCCTCTAACTAACAATAATTATAACAGCGTCCTTGGCCTACAAACGCGGACAAAAGCCATTTTCGTAAGTACCCAGAGGGATGCTACTCATAAAAAAGTGAGGAAGTCTTAAATCTGACGCAGGCTTTCTTTTAATAATATTAGATTTGATATATT
>DWME01007262.1:0-12787 GCA_018244795.1 Parelbella ahira ahira
GCACTAGTCCCAGGTACTTCATCGTAGACCCGACCCGGATAGAGGTCCCCGCAACGACGAGCTCCGAACTTGCCGTACGTGTAAATATAATGAAAATAGATGGTTATTGGACTTACAATAAGCATAATTTAAAAGCTGGTACACGTATCTGTTTATTTATTACTGTAATTTTCGGATTGTATGTATTTATTTCGCGCTGCTAAATACAGGCTCTACCCGGGGCGAGCTTAAATGATATATCACCACACTTTCATGGTTAACCGCATACGAATGCTAATTGCAATACAAATATTAATTTGTATTGCAACTTTCTACTCACTCCATTTTTGTGTTTAATCATATACATATTAAAATTTAAATAACATAAATTAATAGTCAAATTAAAGCGAACTTCACAATGGTTTAAATTAATAGAAATGACAACGTTCGGGGATAATGGCACGTCAATTTTAATCGAGGTGGTTCCACGAATATTAAGGTACAAGCCAAAGTTACTGAAAGGTTATCAATTTGAAAATTTCTGGTGAATGACTTCGCTTCGGGACGTTTGTTTTATTTTTCATTCTCGTCAGTTATACAGTCATCTTTTTTATAACATTTTCATTAAAAAGCAATTTCTGTATTTTTCATATTATTATCTAACCATGTACATTTTATGTTTAACTTCATTTATGGTTTTTTTATGTAATTATATCAATGTATATAATTATTTATTTGACTGCCTCGTTGACCGAGCGGTTGCAAGCGCGACAGCCGATCGGGAAGTCCTGGGTTCAAATTCGGGGTCGGGTACTATTGGATTTTTCTAATTTACAATTTTTAGTACTTAGTGATTCGGAGTCTGGATTAATGCCCGCTGTATGGCAATAGGTTCACCAACTATTCCATGGGACTTAAACGTAACTGGTGAAACGTGGAGGTATAATACACCGCTCTGCCTGCCCCTTCGGGGATTACAGGCGTAATGTTACTTGTTACTTTTTATTTAGAAAAGGATATTTGAAATCGTAATCATGAAAAAATATGTACATTGAAATTAAAACTGACTTGCAAGCATCTATTAGAAAATGTCCGCGGTAGTTACCACTGGCCATGAGAACGCTTACTAGTTTGTAAAACGAATGAAAACACTTTCTGCGTCTATAAATGTAGGTACTCAGTTCAAAAAACCAATGATTGAGTCGAGCTTTTAAAGTTGAGTCGTAGCTATAAAAGGCTAGAGGTAATAAAATCTTTGTTCCTGAGGCACTGTCTGAACAACACACTTGCAGGAAATAATCAAACCGTACAATGTTTGGGAAAATGAGCGTCTCCATTTTACTTTCACAAAAATCGAGTGGAGTTGCGAAATAAAAAACATGTATAAATACAACGCATACAGTATTAACTCGTATAACCAAAGATCTTAAAATATTCAACGACCATTACCTATATATAACGTAGTTGTTTATACTCGTAGTACCTACGGATTCACCTTGTGGACGTAACGATAATAGACTAACTGAAATGATGCGAAGCAGTTATTAAATCCGCACGTACAGATATTTCAACACCGAGTCAAGCTAAACATCGATGCGAATAACATTGTTTGTTGTTTCAGAGCCGTAGCAGTATATCTTCAATCGTTAAAGCTTACGCCAAACAGCGGTGTCATACACGGTAACCTGGCGTGTTTATACTATAAGCAGGGCTTCATTGACCTTGCAATAGACACGTATCGGCGAGCCATAGAGTTGCAACCGAATTTTCCCGACGCCTACTGCAATCTCGCTAACGCACTGAAAGAGAAGGGTCTCGTCGCTGAAGCTGAAGAGTGCTACAGTAAAGCGTTATGCTTATGTCCCTCCCACGTTGACACTCTCAACAACCTCGGAAACGTTAAAAGGGAACAAGGCAAAATCGAAGAGGCCATCCGCCTTTATCTGAGGGCTTTAGAAGTGTTCCCGAATTTCGCCGCAACTCACAGCAATTTGGCATCGCTATTGCAACAACAAGGTTAGTAACTATAATCAGAGTGTTGAAGTAATAACGTTTATTTGCACCTGCATTATTTTTAGACTCACTTTGTTGCAGTCAATAATAAGCTATTGTGTCATTTTTCTTAACACATACACGTGATATTTAAATTTAGAAATTAAATTGTTTTCTAAATATAAATTTTCATATACAGTTCATAGTATTTTGATTGTTATTGATTTGCAAAGTTGTTACATTGTAATAGATGAACGTAAAGACAATAAAGAGAACTAATAATTTGACCAAGGAATTGGGACGGAAGAATGAGAAGCAAACAGTTGATCGGACAAATGGGTCATGTCTGTTGTCGTATTGATTAGATCCAATCAATCATTCTCAGTTATTTGCTTACGCTTAACTATCTATATCAAATAATATTCGTGCTTTCAATAGTGTAATATAATATTTAAGAGTAGATAAAGCTGTGAAAGACAAAGGGCTAGAACATCCATAAATTTTAAGTACACTAATATCCTTTATGAGCTGTAATATATTCTCTCTAGTAATTAATGTTATTTTCAATGTATATTATAATCTGATACCCGTTATTCCAAGGCTGTTATTGGGATTATAACTCACAGGACGCGTAAATTACCAGTATATCCTATATAAATAATAACTGGGAGTACATGGTCTTTTAGTATGTGTTAGTGTTTATATACAAATTTATATATTTAAAAATTATACAATTGCTGGAAACAATCGGTTTAGTTTCACGTTTCTTATCTAGACAGCCAGCGTGTGCAACAATCTGTCGGCGTCTGTGTGTCCGGATACATATAACCTGAAGAATAAAGGTTATATGTTATAGGTTGTAAGGTCTTTTGAAAAAAACGGTGAATAGGTATATCCTAGATATGCGTGCACCCGACTTAGGACGCATTTGCGCTTTACATCAGGTCAAACACTAGCCTATCATATATTAAAAAAAATAGTGTAACAGTAGATAATAGAAATTGAAACAACAATTGACGTAACGCTTGCCCAAGGTAAAATGTCCGTCTAGTTTAGACATCAAACAATCGCTGATTCAATTATATTTTAACTCGGATATAATTTCACACTGACGGCCCCGTTGAATTATGAACGGTACAATAAGTGAATATTGCTAATTACTGATAACTTGCGATACATGAATCCCGTGTGTACATCAATACTAATTATTCCATATGTAAACATTTTCAATGTCAATGGGCAGTAAGTGTGAATTATGATTCATAAAATAGCGCCATTCTGTTTCTGCTTAGTATTCTTGAGCAATTATGATTTCAGGTAAACTTCATGAAGCTTTGATGCATTACACGCAAGCTATAAATATACAGCCAAGATTCGCAGATGCTTATAGTAATATGGGGAATACTCTTAGAGAGTTACAAGATGTTACGGGGGCGCTTAGTTGCTTTAAAAAAGCAATAGAATTGAATCCAACATTCGCGGATGCACACTGTAACCTGGCTAGTATTTATAAAGATATGGGAAATATTACACAGGCTATAGAATCATACAAAAACGCCTTAAACATAAAACCTGACTTTCCGGATGCTTACTGTAATTTAGCACATTGCTTACAAATTGTTTGTAACTGGGAGGACTACGAAGAACGTATGGAGAACGTCGTTCGCATAGTGGAAGATCAAATAAAAAGCGATAAGTTTTCATCCGTTCATCCGCATCATTCCATCTTATATCCATTATCAAATAGAACCAGGAAAGAAATAGCATCAAGACATGCCAACCTGTATTCGGAAAAAGTTAACATGTCAGGTACAATAAAATTCCAATATTTGAGTGAATGTAATGAGCGACTACGAATTGGTTACGTTAGTAGTGATTTTGGTAATCACCCGACCTCACATCTGATGCAGTCGATACCAGGGATGCACGATCGATCGAAAGTAGAAATTTTTTGTTATGCTCTTAATCCAGACGATGGAACAACATTCCGTAGTAAAGTAAGCAGAGAAGCAGAACACTTCGTTAATTTATCATCATTAACAAGTCATATCGAAGCAGCTAGAAGAATTAACGACGACGGTATTAATATTTTAATTAACATGAATGGCTATACTAAGGGCGCCAGAAATGAAATTTTCGCTTTAAGACCTTCGCCGATCCAGGTGATGTGGCTGGGATATCCTGGCACTAGTGGTGCAAACTACATAGATTATTTAATAACTGACGAAACGTCAAGCCCAGAATCGACATCGGCAGATTTTAGTGAAAAATTTGCATACATGCCTTATACATATTTTATAGGGGATCATAAACAAATGTTTCCGCATTTAAAAATGCGATACAGAATAAGGACCAATATTAATGAGACTCTGGATGAATGTGTAGCATTAGTAAATGCTGCGGAGGATTGTGATATTGATGAGCTATTTTGCGTAAATGAAAAAAAAGAAATAATGTCGTTTGATAACTTAGAACCAATAGATGTAGTTATAAAAGAAATATACATTCCTTATTATATAATTGAAAGGACAATAAATCCAAGGGAAATACAGGTAATTAATAGAGAAACAGTTAATTTCGTCAATTCCGTGTTAAATTATTGTATCTATAGCATACCGTTGTTTTGCAGGTATCTCTTAATGACGTAGCCATACATAACGGTTTATCGATAATTAACAGTGATTCAAAAGTTGCTTCTGGAGAAGAAATATTTAAGAACATAGTATTTACATCAAGGAAACAATACGGCCTACCTGACGACGTCATAGTTTATTGTAATTTTAATCAGTTATACAAAATTGACCCTAGAATAATGGAATCATGGGTAAACATATTGAAGACAGTTTCAAACAGTGTTTTGTGGCTTTTGAGTTTTCCTGTTGCTGGAGAGCCAAATATTCATAATTATGTGCAAAGTTTAGGTAAAGTTTCAATATTTCAGTTCGTTACAATATCCTTGTATAGTGTGATAAGACTTGGTAAAGTTTAATTCAATGTTATTCAAACACAAAATGATTTTTCCAGGTTTATCAGCTGATCGAGTAATATTCTCAAAAATAGCCTGCAAGGAAGAGCACGTGCGACGAGGGCAGCTGGCAGATATATGCTTGGACACACCGCTATGTAACGGACATACGACGGCTATGGACGTGCTTTGGGCAGGCACTCCAGTCGTCACACTTCCCGGAGAAACTTTAGCGTCGAGGTATGATGCTCTTTACTTTGTTATGCAAAATATTTATAATATCTCGCCGATATAAATTGGTCCGAGACGTGGATACTGACGGGTGGGGCCAGGCCACAAATTTAAGGTCGCGCAGCGCGTGATCGAGCGAGTTATGCTAGGTGTTTCTCTCGCGGATAAAATCAAAAATGAGGTTATCCGTGAGAGAACCAAAGTGACTGACATAGCTCGTAGATAAGCGGGCTGAAGTGGCGGTGGGCTGGCCACATCTGTCGTAGGACCGATGGCCGCTGGAGCAGACGAGTCCTAGAGTGGAGACCGCGTCTCGGTAAGCGTAGCGTAGGACGACCACCGACCCGCTCCGAGAATCGCCGGTAGACAGTGGATGAGGAAGGCAGAGGATCGAGCAACGTGGCACGCTCTAGGGGAGGGCTATGTTCAGCAGTGGACAGCTATAGGCTGATGATGCTGATGATAAATTGGTAGAACTGTATTATGGGCCAGCTTGCTGTTGGCTTATTGGAAAATGATGAAAAAAATTTTTAATATCTGCAAAACATTTGTTTTTCACAAAGGCAGAATCGTGGCATACGAAGCGTTTTGAAATATTTACACATAAGGTGGGTACGTGAAATATACCAGTGATTATAATTGTGAATAAAATATATTTAAACACACGTGACGTACACACACTTCATTTGTAACATTTTAGGCTTATTTAAAATATAGATATTAGCTACAATTTTAATGTATACTGACTACTTTATAAACTCGACTGAATTTGTTATATGTATGTATAAAACAGGAAACTGTGACAACATCATATGAAATGTATTGAATGTTTGCTAATAATTTTAATAGAGGATTGTAAGAAGTTCGACAATGTTACATTCCTTACTAAAATACATAATGCAACTACTGGTATCAAAGAAATTTTAACAAAACTGTTTCAGAGTCGCCGCGTCGCAACTGCAGGCACTACACTGTCCCGAACTTATCGCCAAAAGCAGGAAAGACTACGAAGACATAGCAGTGAAACTCGGAACTGATACAGCGTAGTAAGTTGTATATAAAAAATATTTGCAAATAGCAACAAATACGATAAAAAATATAACTGAGTATTTAGTCATTTATAAATAAGCCTTTATTAAGATATTTTATATGAGAATATAAAATGAAGCGGTTCTTCACATTTATTATATGCAATTATATGCAAAAAATAGTGAAAACAATTTAGACTGGAATTAAACTACCTTGAAATGACGCAAATCGCTGATTTTCTTTGTTTAAAAACAAGAATTAAAAATTAATCAGTTGTTTTAATTCGTATTGAAAGTTAAAGAGCTTCGATATTAGAAAATCAAAAACATTGTAATGATCAATTTCATTGTTCATTGTAATGATTAGTTTTTAATGAAATAACAAATATGTACATAGTCAATTTCTGATGTTATATCAAGAGTGCACGTTATAATATGTACAAAGTAAGTGATTTTATCTGTATATCAATCTAATCTTTAACCTCCAACTCCTAACAAGGGTTATTAAATAGTCAAAATGTTTGTAGTATAGGAAATATGTGTCCTTTCTACGAGTATCTACTATAGCTCTCGTGGTGCACGAACTGAACATTCGAAAGGAGGTGGATCAAATCCACCCGGGGGCATTATCAGTACGTGTTTCGTGCTAAACAGCCTTTTGTTTTCTTATTTCAAGCATCTTTTTGTTTTTCTTTTTTCTGATATCTTTTTGTTTATATAAATTGCGTTTTATTAATCTTGTTGTAAATTTCTTTTTTTTTTTATTTCGTAACTTTTTAAAATATATTTTTGTAAAAGTAGATTAAGTGATATTAATTGAAATACTCAATATATATATATATATATTTACTAGTTCATTTTTTCTGGTGTATTTAAGAAACGATATTTGCCCATCCGTTGCCATCCGACCGTATTGCAATACATTTCTATATTTAAACATCACCTATTGACGTTCTTATGTGAAAGAGTTAATCTCTATATATTTTTACTCTTTCTAAGATTGATGGTATGCAAGTTAAACTGAAGTGTTTTATATCTCTGTATCAATTTTTATTATACCGCATATTAATACGAATTGTTTACAGGTACTCGTAGTTACGTTATTATATTATCATTTAATTGTGTTTGCTGTGCTATTTGACACATTGATTTTGTGTCTTGATTGATTGCCAGTCTCTAATATGTAAAATGCAAGGCGGTAGCTTATTGTTGTGTTTGTACAGATATCACTGCTCGCGATTGTTATAAATAAAAGTATATATTTATTGTATTGTAACATGCTTAAACGTGTAACCTATAAAGTTTCATTTTGGAAACATTTAGGTATTGCATTTCATAGTAATTTAGGTATAGCTCCGGGAAATGAGGGTTTCTGCTTTTGTTTTCAGTCGGAAGTACATTCGTGCCAAGATTTCGAGAGCCCGGCTGAATAGCACATTGTTTGACTGCGAGCACTACGCCAGAGGCTTGGAGTCCCTTTACAGCAAAATGTGGACACTTCACAAAAATAGAAATACTCCCGAGCATATAAAAACATTTTAAATAACCGATCTTTGCACATTTTAATATGGGTATGAAAGGAAATATATGTTCGTCATATTTAAAATTTGATATTGTATTGATTTAAAATTCGTAATAGCTGTGCACTGGTCTTCTGTGTATTCATCACATGTTGTATTATAATTTTAAATAGCGAAAGGTTATCGAATCTCACATAAATGTCCATAAAGTGACAAAACGTCAACATTGGTAATTAGTAATTAGACACTCTATTACCGTTGTATATAAGTGTAATAATTTTAAACTTCATTCCTTTTTCAGATTTAATGATTTTAAAATAGATTGAATTAAAAATTTATATACATATGTAAACGGCCATTCTGTAGACCTCCTCCGTCCAGGGTCTGCGGTGTAAGTGTGTGTCCACGGAATTTACGTAATTAGATTCATATGTTACAATTTTATCGGTGTATGTAGTTATATGTACGTAGAATTGAAAAAAATGTACCTACATGTCGTGAAAAATTAAATGTAAAAACTTTAGTGTTTTGTAACGTTGTTTTATTGTTCGGTTTTCCATGTTGTGATGTGAAATCAATCCTTTTGCTACTTTCTGGTGCGACAAGAACGTTCAGTCATCAGATAGCCACTAGGAATAGCAGAAAAGGACTAGCCAATGAATAAAAAAAAACAGAACGTTTTATATTTAAAAATTGATCTTTATTTCTTATCATTACATTTTAGTAGTCATTTATATTATTTGCTAACACTATGGTGTTGTTAAAATTATTTTTATAAAATAAATATGTTTTACGAAATATAGGTGCTTATTTTCAGTTATGTTAATAATATCTATAATCTGTTATGCCATAATTAAAAATGATCGTTTGCGGAACTGTATAAAAAAAATATAACTATCAGTGATAAATTAACACTTACATTTGTCACTTACCTAATTATAACAATTATAAAGCGTATAACTCATTTACAAGAGTGCGTCCACGCTACCGAAACATACTTATTTCATTACATGAGCCTTGAGTTATGCTTATATACTTAAGTATGTAAAAAATGTATATAATTTTATATTATAAATGGTGTTAGGGATTATTTAATTAAAGCTTTAGTTTGTCTTCGTTACCTTAGAAAACCAATACTATACAACTAACTCGTCAGAACAGAGGTATTCGTTCGCGTGCAATCAATTATTTGTACCTACAACCTGATTTTTTCACTTTTTTATCACCTCATAAATTGTTTTTATAAAAATAAGGCTTGTAATAAAATATCTCATTTACCGTGTGCATTGTATGCGCGTATAATTTTTGGATTTATTCAACGTCGTACAGTTGAAGTGCGAGTATTTGTCGTTAAGCCTGCAGTTTATTAACTAGTTTGGTTCACTACTATCTGCGGCTCAGTTTTGGCTTTTATTGCCTTTATTAATTCCTATTAATAGTGTGCCGATCAGAATATACAAAGGTCCCATATTAGCTGGTTTCGATAGGCGTTCTGTCTTAACTGATTACCAGACATTAAAGGGCCCATTGAACTATTTGTTTGAATATTGTGTACCGGTTTCCAACCGGGTTTCAATTGAATTCCAGCATAATGAGACTATACTTTAACACACGAGCTATTGCATCTTATTATAAGGAGTAGCATCACGTTTATCTTAGGAATCAGCTCTGTCGAAGACAAGTGGCAATTGGTTGCCGGACCACTAAAATTCAATATTGCTTCCTTATCACAGCAACTTCTAATCAGGTAAATAGCAAGTACCATTATGTTACTATTTTCGACTAGTGTCTCGATAATTGACTATTCATCAAAAATGCGTCAACTCCGACACACATATGTATATCCACTCGCCGAATATCTGAGAGAGATGTGTAAATTTTTAATATATTATTGTGTATAATTAAAAATCTAAAGTATGGTATCCGTAAGGTCGATGCACTCTTGCAAGTATGACATATTAAATCTACGTTACGATAAACAGATAATATAACATCAAATTCATCAAAATCGTTCCCGTGTATGAATCACGTTTTTTTAATTATTTCTTATTTCTCAGCAGTATCGTTGTTTTATATTACCTATATCATTCTAGCTCGTACTAATCATGTAATATTTTAGCCTAATTAATAATGGCGACCATTATCTTACCAAACCTTTTACACAAGATAATCACTGTCGAACACGAGGCTCTGTTTCAGTACTTGAAAATAGATCTCTCTATAAATCAATTAGAAATGATTACCTATACTTATTAGTCAAATATCTAGTGTCGCTAAACGTAGAAGTTGTTGTAAATAATATTGTAAGTTTAAGAATGTGCAAGGAATAATGGGGATAGAAAGATTACAATTAATAAATGTTTCGGTATTAGAGTGTAATATAAAAGATATATTATCTAAGATTTAACTACAATTCGAAGCGAACGTTAGGGGAATAGGGATTACATTAGGTGAGAAATTTTAATACATAGAGGTGATTATTCCAAGAGATAAATGTTAAGTGTGGCGTTATAATTATTTATTTATATAATAGCATAGGGGAAAATGTAAGTGATCGTAAATAAATAATAGTTAGGAATATAGTACAAATTATTTCTAACAATTATTAAGAAAATGTACAACACGCGTCTTCGTAGTTCGCATTCGTTTTAACACTGTACTTCGAAGTTGATGTTGATTCACCATACAACCGAGACATCAGCGAGATCGGTATTGTAAGCAACATGTTCATGTTAATATCGCTTTAATGTTTCTATAACAGCTTGAAATAACAATAGCGCAATAATCACCCCGTTAGGTATTATCAGTTTCGTAAACAGTTAAAACAAACTGACATAAAATTCTGGAGTTAGAGGAATAAACAACACATCGACAATCATATAACATAACGCGCAATAAAAATGGGGTAAATTTCACACAAAATTAATATTACATCGATCTCATAGGGTCTTTCGCACCTTTCGTCTTTGAGTACAAATTCTATAAATGTCTTAAGTTTATTTTTCTAAATATAATAAATTCACAATAAAAATGACATCAATACCTTATTAAACTACATCAATTGTGTAAATAATATTGTATGTATATTGTAATGTGATCCTTACAATTGTTATTGTAGCATTCGCCACCACTTACATCGAATTATTGAAAAGCTGAAATATCATTGTTACATCTAATTAAGCGTTACTTTAAAAGTACTTTGAAGAGCTTCCTTGTATTGTGCTGTTCATTATTTTTGTATATCTAATTACCGTTGACTAAATCCCACTTACTCGTACAATTGCTTTTAATTTAGGCTATTTTTAAGCACAAAAAGTATAAATATAATATACCTGGACATATATTATATTATGGACCTACATATTATATCTGAACGTTTAATAAAATTTGTTAAATTCTATATTGACATCAGCACCCAGATACATAAATCAATCACTAGCTTACACGGTATCGTTGTTCGCGAGTTATAGTAAGAGTTACAACAATCCTTAATATGGTCATTAGGTGGCCTTTATTTTTGATATTATGCGACGTGTAATTGGGACAAGTGAACAAGATTTTATATTGATATCACTAATTAAGGGATCTCGTAAATTAATTTCCCTATCGATCACAACATAATTTCTTTTTCTTTCAATTAAGAAGGCCGCCTTTGCCAGCGCGCGGACTTCGAATATCTCTATACAATAAATCACTTCGACGAACACAGTGTATACACATCTATAATAACGGCTAAAGTTTCTTTTGGCTTAGGAACTATTGCAACACTAACATTATTTCATGTCTTTCGTAAATTGGATGGTCTGTTACTTGAATATCGCAAAAATTACAGTCATAATGATCACACCACTAATAATAAATATTTAACATTAACAATAAAATATTTTGTGACAGATATTGAGCAAGAAAAAAGACTACAATTATATAATTTAATTGAAATATTACAAAAAAAAAATATCATTAAACTTTGAATCCATTAACATAACGTACAAATATTACACTAAGTGTATTTTTAACTTTAAATGCACTATATGTTCCAGTTACATAATAAATTTCTAGCGCTACTACAGTGAGAAAATTATGTTAGACTTAGTTTAAATATTACCTTTTATTACTTAATATTATCAGTAGTGTCTGTGATAATACTTATCTAAATAGTCCAAAGACAGTGACATAGGTCTCTATTGGTTTCACTTACAAATATAGACTTTAATGGCTTGGACAATAACTATTGAACATTCCACCATCTCATGTGAAAGGGCCAAGTTCAGAGCAAATACATCCACCTGGTACCAAGCAATGACCACTTTAAGTTTTTCGACATCAAATAATGCATTCGATTGAGTACAATTAGTGATTTATCCTTTTAGATTGTTGTGGAGTGTGTTAGTGTTTGTCTGATACATATTTTATACACCCGCTATTTAAACTGGAATACAAAAATACAAACTATATTGCTCATCAGTAAAAATACAAGCAGCAGTGGCTATGTCGCATTTGAACTCTAGAAATGGGAATATGCTGCCGTCCAAGGGCATTCCGAAAGATGATTAGCCTTCGTTGGTAAGTTAAACATCCATTGACTTTGCGGTAAATCCCGGTGAACACTTTGCATACTACATACTTAATGCTATCCAAACCGATCGATCGATCTTACGATTATTTTTGAACTTATTAAGTTCCATATCACACTGTACTCTTTTCATTACTGCATAATGCAAGCCAATACAAAACACGTAACGTAACAAGTAAGCAATGTATCCTGCTTAAATAATATTTTCTCCTCTTTCACATCACTTATTCCCACGCGGAACCTCCAGGAAAGTAATCCCATAGGTATGTTTCAATAGTGTACTGCGATTATTTTACAAACTCCCAAAGCAAAATCATGTAACTATTAACATAGCTACTTAATAAAACATAACATTACGCCTGTAATCCCCGAAGGGGTAGACAGAGGGGTGTACTACACCCCCACGTTTCACCAGTTACGTGTAAGTCCCATGGAATAGGTGGTGAGCCTATTGCCATACACCGGGCACTGATCCAGACTCCGAGTCACTACTAGAAAT
>DWME01007263.1:0-12787 GCA_018244795.1 Parelbella ahira ahira
AAAGTCTTACGTACGAATTAAACATGAAATATGTATTTTTTGAGACAATTATCAAACGTACCAACATCACGCCTGTACATCTCCGAAGGGGTAGGTAGAGGAGTGTAGTACGCCTACTTTTCAACAGTTATGTTATTGTACGATTTAAAATCAGTCTCCATGCAAATAAAGGATAAATATAATTTTAAAGTTAGGACTAGGACCTAGGAATAACACGATGTGGGTTTGCTCTCAAATTAAGGTTAAGGCGTTAGCCGGCTGCGCCAGCCTAGTACGGGTTGGAAGACGTCACATGCATTAAATAACATCTTCTTTTGAATTAATTATTCTAAATTTCAAATCAGTAGCCTATCACAGCTTATATAATTATTATTAAACGTTACATCTCTTGTGACTTGTACCATCACCTAAGCGTCAGTTCACCGTGTAATAGAATACACTAACGCGTCGTAACTCATTGCAAGGTACACGTTGTGTTCGCAGTCAAACAATAATGCGCCGGCTCTAGCTTGTCTGCATCTTTAACACGCGCGAGACAACGGATAAACCTACTCACTATAAAATCTAGAGTATTCTTGAATTAAAAGAAATAGCTGCCATGTATCGTGTGACGACAAAGATGAATGTACGAGAAGCGCGGCTTGTACAAACAAGGAGAGATATATTGTGTACTCGGTGTTTTTTACCTACTCCATAATGACCTGGCGTGAATATATGTATGTATATATGTACATATGTACGTACGTAGGGGCCTACCCCAACTTTTTGTTATTACCTAGTAAAAAATATCAACCAGCATTATGTCCGCCCTGTGTTGCTAATACGAAAAGATAAATAAATAAAAGCATATGTTAACCATAAGGGTATGTAGTCATAGTTGCAATACAAAATGTTTGTTGCTAACGCTTTGACATAAGTGTTACTACGTTGGCTAGAAGGATCCAGATTCAATTTCCGATTAGACCGGGACATAAATTTTTATGTAAATGTTGTGGTTTATTGTTTGATCACTCATCTTCTAAACTGTGACCCCGGCACTGTGTATCTCAGTACAGTCTCATGAATGTTAAATGATGTGTAATTTTTTATAACTTACTTTTATATTCCATTGTGTTTGTCACATTTATAACGAGAACATCATAAAAAAATTCAGAACCGTGAATACTTAACATGAAGGAAATGTGACTGTGTGTGATATATTTTTTGTTGTTTATGTATTTATGTTATGAGCTCACATTTAAATATTTTTACTGTTTTTCATTTATCATTCTCTCTTCCCCGTTCCACGGTGGGACGTATGAGATAACTGATAAATCATGGGAGTGTACTCTACTCCACTGCCTTCCCCTTGGCGGAAATTCAGGCGTGATGTTGATATTTGTATAATAAAACATTTAGTAAATACCGTCTTATTCCTATATTGACAATGCAGTGCCAACTGTTTCAGGATAGCTCTTTCCGCGTCTATTTTAAAATCCCCTGTCAAAGCGATTCGGGGGTATCTCTAAAGGGTGTTCAATCTACGTTTTACGTGTACATTCGTGGAAAAACGTATGCGTAAATCGAAGCGGTAGTTGCCGGCGCAATGCTATGAGTCTAAATGTGGATAGAACCTCATTTTTCAGAGGACGGTGCACTTAAAGTGGAGAGATGTAGATAGAAGCATTTATGGTTGCAGGTTTGCCATAGAGGCATCCATCTCAGTCAGGCGTTGCACCACCTCTGTGCCCAATTGAAGTTGATAGTACGTATAGGGCGGGTACTGACCAATGCTAATTAACTTATATAATTCTAATAGGACTCCCGGACCTATTCTTACAAGCCCATTGCGATTCATGAGCATTAATGAATGATCTTATGAATAATTGTTATTAATGTAATAATATAACAAATATTCAATTTACTGCATTATATAAGAGTGCATCTTAAATGTGCTTTTGCACAATTTATCAACGTAACATCATGCCTGTCATCCCCGAAACGGTACGCAAAGGAGTTCAGCTCATAATTTACATTTATTACAATTAACCTCTTTTGCAGGCACGTCAGCTACACGAGGTACATTTAAAATACGTACAATAGACAGATAAAATAAATAAATGCTCCTTAAATTCGTAACGGTGCGTCTGCTCATAGTTCCTTAACATGTCCGACGTGTGATGTCAGATGTCGGACAGTGAGAGTTTGTAATAACATAGATGCTATTACGTAAAAAAATTAAATTCTGCCCATGATAAAGTTCTCCCTTATATTTACTTCCTCAAATCAAAGATATACCGAGAAGGATTTCATTTTGGATAGAAAGAGAAAGTGAGGGCTTTTGTGTGAAAGTGATTGCGGTTGAATGGGTACCTCGCTTTGAAAAATAGCATTAGTATATAAAAATGTTTATAATGTAATAGAGCACATTCAAGAAATAGTCTTTATTATTTGTTTATTTTCGTCAAGCATATTATTTGCGTATTTCTTATATATTATTGTATTTCAATTTTTATCATCATCATCACCATCAATCGACCTAAATTCACTGCTGGATATAGGCCTCCGCTGAGGGGTTTTGCCCTTAATCGCTGCTCTGGACATTTGTGTATGAATTAAAAAATAATTTAGGGCGGTACTTTCAATATGGAAAAATATTACAATTTAAAATCTTGCCCCATATTTTCGCGCGGGGATCCGATGTAAATTTGGCAAGTTTCCGGTTCAACGAACAGTGTTCTCTCCGGGGACGGCGTCGTTGTTATAGACTGGGTATTTTCGTTTAAATAGAGTAGATGTGAAATATATATTGATTACTTTTTATTCGCGTATTTGGGCGAGTGCACTACTTAGTAACAAAGTTACCTTATACCTACTTAATTCTTGAAGTGCACGGGTTTCACAAATAATCGTTTCAAGGGCATGTTGAATGTGTTCTAGGCTAGATACGTCTCTTATATGGACTTGGAGAATAATTAACGAGAGTAGATCGGCGCACCTTCAGTAATATTGGAGCACAGTTCTGGATGAGAAACTCATGTTTCAGTGACGTTAATTATCATCAGCGATTGATCCAATATTAACAGAGACACGACCAAAAGCTCACCGAAAAGATGTTGATGAAGATTATGGTTATAAGTGTTTAAACTATCCAGATCCTGATTGCGGCTGGCAAAGTCAGGAAAATACTAGTGGATACATCAATCTCAAGTGGCGATAGATACCTATTCCCACCTAATCCTACGTAAGGTTGGATAAATCGTGGCCTATAATAGCGCCTATGATAGTGGTGATGGAGATAGTTAGTATTTTATCCCCCTATAGTTATGGACTAGGGTCTAACATCACCAGTTGGCTTACAAGACGCATTTTATTTCATTTACATAAAAAACTCCCATGCTCCGATTTTAATTTTATATATTATTTATGTTACCAAGTCTGGCTGTTAATGCAAATTCACCAAGTTGCCGGATCAACGGTCGGCTTTCTCTCGCGGGATGTGAGATGCCGGTAATGAGGCTGTGAATATTTTTGCTTGATTAGCGTGCGACTGTAATAAGTTACGACTAAATCAGAAATCATGTTGAGAAATTTCAGTAGTAACTTTACACAATTTCTACTTATACCTAAGATAATAGGATGGGAAATCTCCTATCTTACTAATCAGTAAGCGAGTAAATAATAATATGAATAAGAGTAAAGCTACAGAGAAATCCTTATTATCATAAAAATCTCTTCGCTGATTTTTCTGAGGCCTGATTGTTATAAGTCAAATTGTTTCTGAATAAGTACAGTGAGCACAAACTTTAGAACGTTGCTTTGCGGTTATTTTTTCAATTTCTTAGTTAGTTTTAACTTAGTGAATTCTTATTCAGGGTTTTCTATTAAATACTCCAGCTGTACATGTGTGTAAGAAAGCATCCTCTCTATTGCACAAAATAAAGACAAAATACGTAAACGGTAACTTATATGAAAGTGAAATGAAATCTCGTTAGTATCTTTTTTTTTTTCAAATATAATTGTTTATTATATTTTTCCACAACAATGCTTTGGATTTCATATCTCTTAATGCTTACAAAGCCTTATACTAAGGTCGTTGGGACCAGGGAATTACGTATTACGTGATTCTAAGGCAATAAAATCTACTTAATATTTTTTTTTAAAAGAATCCACAAATTAAAGTAATTCGTTACATTGGTATTTTCTTTTTTAGTTCTGTCTCTACTAACAAATAATTATAAATGTTGAATGTGAATAAAATAAATTTACTAAATATTTTTATTGAATTAAGATTATATAAAAAATAAATTTGTCTTAAAAGCACATGCGTTATATACAATTAGATGTTATTAATCTGTGTAACAAATAAAATCTCTTTACAAAAAATTAAAAAAAAGTAACATTTGGTGGTATTTTATATTTGACAAAAAAAACTAATATTGAATATTTGTATTTCATAAACAGATAAGAGTTATTTATGCGTAACGAATAAAAGACGATGGATTGCTTAAAAAATGAATAAATCGTGAAATATTTAGGGTCAGAATAATATTTTTTTTTTCTATTCAATCCTCTTATTTTTCATCTAACGTAAAATAAAATTCATGCGCATTTTATTATCAAAGGATCTTTCTCGGGGCGACTCTGCCAACTCACTCAAGAGTTCGTCGAATCACAATAGCGACTAAAACAATGGGACATCTAAATATTACTTGAACCAAGAAAGGGCAAGAAACCGCATTTTAAGGGCAGAAAGTTTCTAGATGCGAAAGAAACAAAAGGTGGAAACGAGGCGTATCTCATTTGAATAACTCCAAGCCTTCTCAATGGTTAAAGCATCAGGCCAAGTTATTATGAATTTTCCTTACCACAGAGCAGGTTGGCAGTTGAAGACGGATTATTTGTCTCTGTTCTGTGTCCAGACGTAATGAACTTCCGCTTTCGTTTGATGATTGTGTAAAAATATTTCAAGAGTTAAATTTACTTATTTTATTTATCGTTGTGTTACAGCTTTAATTTAGTAGCACAAGCGCGTACTTACGAGTAGGGCGTAATGGTATTCTCTCTCAGTCAACTATGAATGAATAAAAGAAAATGGGGAAATCAAATTACTTATCGCTTCGACGTACCTATGTATATGTACATATGTATATATGCGATTGTAAATATTTAATTTAATGAAGTATTACTATATTTTTTTATTACTAAATGTAATTAACGTCAAAAATAATCGTAAATCATAATTAATTTTATCTTTATTATTTTCTGATTGAATTTTTTATATAATATGATTCCGTATTTCGGATGCACATTATTAAAACAAAATTTATTACATTGTTGAAACAAAGTTATTAGGATACTATTCTTTTACATAATTATTAAATACAATTAATTCTATTGAAAATTATTAAAATAAACGTCAGTTCAACATTATTGGTAAAACTATTAATGGGTTACATCATTGATAAAACTATTTCTGTTACATGGAACTTTTAAGAAAATTGAGAAGAATATTTGTGGTCTTAACGCTCATTTGGTGCACACGGTGCTCGCCTTGCTTCACATATAACACTGTAGTAAGTCTATAAATCTACGACACTGTGCATTAAGATTATTGATTGACCTTTTTGTGATGAGAGAGCATTTCATGACACATTTGTTTTGCGTGAACAATCAACGCATTTGACAATATTCAAGAGTTTCAGATTGCTATGATCGCGTATCGCTTTAGGTTGTTAGAAACCACTGAAACTCCGTGAACCGATGGAGAGGAACCAGTGCCTTTCAGTAACAATACCTAAACTAGTCAGGTTAGACACTCATTGTCTACGTTCATAAATAGACTGTAAAGTCTACAGTGAATTATCTACTCAATATGAAATTTCATTCATTCTTAAAATCTTTTATTACAGCTGTGGACAGAAATATCCCGGGCGTCCTCTGTTAAGGAGATGCGGGTAAATAGGGGAAATCTTTTCAATAAATCCTATAGTATCAGTTCAGAGACGAACAAAACCTCTAAATCTTATATCGAACGAGTGCGGTAAGAAAGGCTTAGCTTACGTACTTACGTTAGGCAAGATTGAAGATGTCGTGGAATTGTAAGATTTGTTAGATGGAATCAGTGTAAGTATATTTTTTCTATGTTTTATATAATGGATAATTCGGTCTACATAAAAATGTTTAATCAATTGGATCTAAAATGTTAACGAGCATTAGCCGATATGATCAAGTGTATAGAAATTGTAATTGGCAGAGAGTGATGAAGAAGTGCAGCATTTCTGCAAGAATAGAAATATTTGGTAATCTGTGCTCTCTGCCTACCCCATAAGGGACTTGCAGTGAATGTATGTATGTATGTAATTGACAACTTATAGGGGTTTTTAAAGCCCGCGTAAGAAGGGCTTGTAATTTGCCCATATAATAACTCCATATAGAACGTTTAGCCACTTTTGTTTACAAGTCCACATTACAAAACCTTTGTACAGGATACAACTCATATAATCCTAAGGGTTAAAGCAGACCATACATATTTTACAATCGAACAACAATGACGTCATATAACATGTTTTATGAGTAGCTATAAATCTTTTATCATGGAAAACTTCAATTTCACCATCTCTACTTAACATCACAACAAGAAGAATACGACTGAAAAATGCATTTATATATATATATGAGTCAGCCCTTATTTCTCATAAATATGGTAAAAAAACCCTTTCTTACGTATTTTTTACTATGAAAATACATACAGTACATAATTAATATTGATAATAACATTATTATTATTATAACTATTCAGATGTAGTCTCAGATAGAGCTGAACTTTTGGCTTAAAATCTTTATATATGCAGTAACTCTTATGGACTGAGCTGAATCGTAATGTGAAAACATGTTTGTCTGAGTGGTACTATACACGGCCCACAGATACACATCAACGTATCGTAGTTTATAGGTAAAAATTGTTCCCAGGACAGCGCTGCTTCGATCTGCCGTGAATAATTGTGCCCGGTTCAGAGCGAGTGTGTTCAAGCATTTTCTGTGTCTGGATGCAGTGTCTAAAACTTTATCTACATTCTGGGTTAATATGAAAATTGCTGACGCTTTCATTAAATGGCACGTAAGAACTGATTATTGTATATGGGCTTCATAGTGACGTACACTTAACGGTGCTGTGATCAGCTATTTAAAAGTATCACTAAGTTATATTAAATGTATCTGTCCTGAAATAATAAACGGCGTAAATGCGCGCAATAGAGGAGGTATATGTATGTCCAGCAGTGGACAAAGATAGGCTGGTGATGATGATTACACCATTAACCAAAATAGAATGTTACACAAAGTAATGACTATAATAATAATAATAATAATATTTGGCGACATCTGACACGAAGTTTTAATAAACCTTTCAGTTTCGTAAACTTACAAATGGGTTTGTATTAAAACGCGGTACTTGAGAGTTCTATTAATTCACTAAGAAATACCTCCACTGTACTTTTATCAATGAAACTAACTTTCACGTTTAATACAAGGAGTGCACTTTGTTAAGTTTAAAGCAATTGTGAGTAGCGCTGTCAGTGCCGCCTCGGTCCTCGGAGCCAGACCTTCGACTAGAGTTCAGTTATCAGAACACTGTTCAATGAACGCATTAACTTCTCGTTAAGCATGAATGATTATGGGGCCGTACAGAAGTCTATGTCGTTTTCGAACAAACGGAAATCGTAGTTTTCTATAAATATGTATATATGAATTATATTTGACATCTGCTGCACCTCGAGGCTGATGAGCTCTGTTCAAAGCCCGCAGTGATGGCCTAGCGCACCGGAAGTTCTAAATTTAAATATCTTAGAACTCTTTAATAAAACTACTAATGCAATAATTAATTAACGATATATTAAGCTTGGTTAGTTGACATTGACTTTAATCGGTGCCTTATCAACCGGTCCCCAGTAGCAGTTACTTAGCTATAACAAAAAGTTTTCAGGAGAAAACTTCACCGCTCTTGTTTTTGTGAACGTGAAAGCGAGTTTTCGTGTCATTCGCGGGTTAATTTCGGTATTCATCAACATGGGATTAGTTAGATAAAGAAGATTATTATAGCAATATTATACACAAAATAAGATATTTCTAAGTCTCCCTTATGAAACTTCATAGGGTACACCTGTAATCAGACTATTTATATACTGTTTAGTGAAAGCATTTTTATTAATATTCGTAAATAACTCCTCCAAATTAACAAATCCCTACCCTATCTAAGTGATACAAGATATTTATAAGCAAATGGTAAAATTAAACTACTCAAATAAATCCTAACACTTAAATGACTTATAATAAATCTTTCGAAAACCACTGGTTAGTATAGTTCTATATAAGTAAATGCGTCGGCGTTATATCCAAAGGGACTTAATGAAGACAAATGCTAGTACGATTACAGGGGCGGTAGCACTCGTGATAAATTAATTGGTGGTCGTGTTCTCGCATATGTATCCTTTAAAAGCAAACACGTGCGTTATTAGTGGGGCATCAAACTTTAAATAGTGAAACTAAATTATGTACACATGGAATAAAGCCACGGTACGATTCATTGACTGTATGTTCATAGTTAACACGAATAAATAGAAAACGTGAGGAAAATTTACAGAAATAACTTCTTAAGCATATATCTGTGAGGTTGTGATGGATATCCGCCTATACACGATGCCTAAATGATGTACCTAATATTACATCACGCTTGTAATCCCTGAAGGGATAAGCAAAAAGTATAGTACACTCCCACGTTTTACTGGTAACGTTTAAGCCCCCCTATAGATTAGGTGGCAAGCCTATTCCCCTACGCCGTAGAGCTGTACCTGAATTTTATGAAATGTAATTTTTTAGAGTTAGAAAGTTGGAATACAATACGAAAATAAAATATTTCAAAACAAACACAAACACAAAGTTTTGTGTTTGTATAGCTTATTTTATATATTCGCTCGAGCAGAAAAGATAAAAGGATTTAAGCTCAGGCCGCCGTGAACGTGATCAAAATGATTTTATTTAATTGCCTAAAAGGTTTTATACGAGGATATCTGGCGTGTGTTCATTTTCAGCCTTAATGGTAACAAATGCTTTTTGTGCTGACTAGGTACAGCAGTACTTATCTAATGATACAAATGAGATTAATTCCCTTCTATAGTGAAACGACGCATGACAATTTTATTATCGGGTTGCATAATAATACAAGCATTTCTCATACAAATAATGTGTTTGAAATCAGGCTATGATAAGATGAGTTCCATGCAAATTCATCTATAGGTATCGTAGTGATCTTTCTCTATTCTATACAAGTAGCAAAAGGAGGGTGCATGATCCTTGATATAAGATATTTTATAGGTGAATGGTTGCAGGTTACCTATTACCCACCTTCCCAACCCTGGTAATTATGGCCACCATAACGTTGGCGGTTAATCTGTCATGATCTTGGACACAATGAGCACGCGAAGACGAAACAGATTTTCGCTATATACGTAAAAACTCATAACATATTAATGTAGTTTTTGCGAGAAAAAACAGAGGACAGCTTAGCTCAAGTAGATCAGGGCATAAGCAGAGTCCATTAAACCAGATAAGGCGTTAATGGCTTAGTTATAATGTCCATTTTCCCCTACAGCGCCTACAATAGACACGACCCTAAGTTTAGCAGACGGTCGGGGCAAAAAGTCCATTAAGGTTACATTAGTCAACACAATACGTTTTAGAAGGGGATCTAAGCAAATAATTATTAACAATTTTGATATTTTTTGGTATATATTAAATTATAAATGTTACGTTGTCTCTTGTATCATTTAGATTTTCACATCACACTTGCGAACTAATTGGAAAAGAATGACGTCATCACTTCGTTCTTTAACCTCCTCGCTAATTTGATAGTGTTATAAATAATGTGTTACATATCACGTCTATATGAGCCGACATTGAATTAAAGATACGGTGTATATGATAAATATGACAAATTAATTGACATGACAAATTGGTTATATATCAGACGCGTATATCCTACTAAGTACATAAAAGTGCAGTCGATAGCGAGTGATGTAATTCACGATATGATAATTTTAAGAGCTGCTTGTATAATAGGTTTATGAAGTCTCTGTATGATTTTTAAATGTTCGTTTCTTATTGTGTACTTTCTATATTTTCAATATATTAAACAGTCATATGTATTACATTTCTCCTATTTAATATGAAGATAATAATCAGATAAGAGAAATGCTTCTATATAACTCATATAAAATAATACATTGATAAAATATTTTGTTGGAATCAGTTCTAACTGTTAAAATGTTTGTTAGACGTAGAGATCATGACAATAATATTTATACGCCTTTAATAACTTCAAAGTTACTCATGGTATCTTGGGCGAGTAATCAGATTTTAATGTATACGCTTATTAAAAATATGACTTAAGGTCTGTAGAGATAAATAAAAAGCATTTATTTTATATTTAAGAATGACGGAACGTCACGACATAAAAATGACAGATGAGAAAACTGACCAGTACTGACTGGCAACACTTACTGGCAACATTGATATGTGTACGTATGTATATAGGTATAGCCGAATAATATTTTACGTATTTTAGTATTGTAAGTAGGTACATCTAGACTATACGTCTGCCATATTATACTAGATCAGCATTAACAAATGTGAAATTGATAAAACGTTTTGTGAATAAATAAATCGTTTTCGTACGTAAATGAAGCTGTGTATTTAGCATACTGGCGTTTTTACTTGTGACTCAGTTTAATATTCTGAAAGTCAACTCTGGTAAATATCGACATTTTCTCGAGAACGGTTTGCTCGACCCAGACACTTAATAGCGCAAGACACGATTTTACGATTTTACGATTTTTATTTTTCGTTTTGCGTGTCTTTCGATACTTTAATAGAAAAATTTGTATATCACTCAATATAACATCACTAAATACATAATCATATTCATTAATAACAATGCGTCATAAAGTTTTGTCACGTATTTCATATTATTTCAAACAGATTTAGTACCTGTCTTTAGATAAAAAACATAATTTATTACATCCTTTCACCACGTTTCGTACTGAGTAGACGGAGAATGGCGATTTCTAAATATCTCAATTCATAAGTATCGCCATAAGAACATCAGGTCTACAAAGATCTGACGTAGTTCTCTCTGACCAATTTGTCCAGGTTATGGCCCAAGGTATCCCTTCTTATGTACATGAATATTGTAATTGTAAATTAGAGCTATTAATAAAAAATAAAAGAACAATATAACACGTTACATCACGCCTGTAATCCCTGAAGGGGCAGGCAGAGGAGGGCACTACATTCCCACGTTTCACCAGTTACGTTTAAGTCCCATGGAATATATGGTGAGCCTATTGCCATACGACGGGCACAATTCTCCGGGTCATTACTAGAAATTCTAAATTAGAAAAATCTAGTCGTACCCGACCCGGGATTTGAATCCAGGACCTCCCGATCGGCAGTCGCGTTTGCAACCACTCGACCTACGAGTCAATTAACTAGCATTGTACACAAACTTCAATTAACATTGCGTTTTTGGCCCAAGTGTTAATAATAAAAGCACAATAATTTATCGCACGTTAAATAGAATGAATAGAAAAGATAAGATAGTATCCGCAAGTCTTCCAGCGTCTTCTAGGCGGATTAAATTTTGAAAATAACCTTAAGCGAATTAGCATCGAAGCAAAATTTCCTATTTATTGGGCCGCTAGATTTCCCAAAGGAACCCGGTCGCTCATTCCATTGTTGCGTTGACGGAAATGAGGAATTGCTTGGTAATTGCTTTGATATAATCAAATTTTAATACTTTTTCTTGATTAGCAACCCTGCAGTTTGTAGCGTTATGTTTTATAATTTTATTCCTGGCAGCTTACTACGAGACTAGTCCCATCTGGTGTTATCTTTATACGTAGCGCAATGTACCTACAGCTCGTATTTAGCTTATCTTGGTATGCTTTCTAAAATTATTTTTTAAATTTCCAATTACAAGTTCGACGCTTAACTTTTACTCACACCCAATTGCAACGACATCCTTAAGTCATAAAGTGACAGCCGTGCGTTTCCTGCCATTTTGAATAATAGAAAATGAAGTAGGTTTCTTTCCTATTGCTCTAGTAATTATCAATATCTATACTACAATATTTGGAATTTAAATTTTCCCTGATGTTAATGTTCTACAAGTTATTTAAAAATAATACAAATTAAAACAGACCCAGTAACTTGGGATTATAAATAAATAAAAAAGCAACGCCTGAACGTTACTTTTGTCAGAAGACATAGTCTTGACCTCAAGTCGTCTATAGAAGCCTAACAAACATTGTGAGAACATAGAAGCATTACACAGGTTCATGATCATTCAGTAGTTTATCGTTCAGTTCGAATCAAAGTTTCTGAATTAATCGTATTTAGGTTGCGATTCGCTGCCCACAAATGGGATTCGGAGATAAATTGCTCGGTTTCAACTCTTGGTTTTTGTGATAATGTGATCCGTAATGTTTCCTAAATCACCCCGCGGTTATATTAAAAGCCGTTACAAAGTTTCTTAAGGCCGTACGTAAACTGCAAAGCTGGCTCTACACGCTTGTTCACTTTTCAAACATCAAGCATTTCACTGAACGTCAATTAGACTGCTCCGTAAAGGTTTTAGGTAAATTAATCCATGTTTCTGAAGTTTGTAAAGCATGAAGTCGACCAAGGCGCATTTGACTAAATGACAAACTATAGCCTGAAGATGTTAACGATGACTGAATGGACGATTTTTATC
>DWME01007264.1:0-12787 GCA_018244795.1 Parelbella ahira ahira
AGCATAGCTCTCTCCATAGCTCGTTGAGTGATTTTAGTTTGTGTATGAGGTCCACAGTAAAGGACTATGTCGCGACACCGTATGTTATCACTGGTAGCACAGATTGGTCGAATATTTTCGACTTCAGGCACTGAACTATGTTGGACGACAAGATATTTCGTAGTTTCTCGAACGCTACCCATCCGAGTTGGATCTTTCGAGTGACCTCTCTCTCGAAGTTGGACTTACGCATCTGGATCGTTTGTCCGAGGTAATTGTACTCGTCGACAACTTCGTGAGCAGTTATATCAAAACAGTATTATTCTTTTACATACATATATGTATAATAAATATAATATTATTTCTATAAATGTAATTTATCTTTACGAGTGAATGTTGTACTTTTGAAAAATAAATTCTTAAACTAGAAAACTAAAGTAGGATCTCGATTCTGAAAGACACCCGATCCTGATTTGCTTGTATTCAATAGTCATTAAAAGGCATTTTCTCAGAATTTATAGAGATTTTCTCTAGTACTCTATTTTAGGTGTTTTATTTATTTTTTACACCATTTGGTCATAAAATGTTGCTGTATCTCATGTGCTTCTAGTATGAATATAGATTAAATTACAAAAATACTACTTCCAAAAATGCTGTGAGTTCTAATAACTAAATTTAACATGTCTGTTGTCTCTTGGTGTGTAATTGCTTTCAGATTGGAACATTTACATATGTTCTATTGTTTATGTAGTATTGGAAACATCAACTTTTCTTCTGCATTATGTTTAATTTGAGAATTCCCTGCTTTTTTAGTAAATTGTCGTTTTCTTATTTTTTCAGGCTGAATATGTTATGGCCGCAGTGTGGTTTGCAGTATTGCTAAACTTTAAACATATTTTCCTGTATGTTGCTCCAGTGTACGTAGTGTTTTTGTTAAGGTGCCATTGTTTCATTCTGTCGACAACAGATGGTGTAAATACGCCATGGCACTCATTTTCCATAACTAATCTGTTCAAATTGGGTATTATGGTTGCATCCATCTTCATAGTGTCCTTTGGACCATTTGTCGAGCACTTACCTCAGGTAATAAAGTTATATCTGAAAAACTTTTAATTCTTAGTGTATTTCTCATATATATTATATTATGGTTAAAAATGCAACTTGGCTTTTAGTTCACCCTTTGCTACTAAAAATAAAGAATAAATAAATAAATGAATATATTTATTCTTTATTTACTTTTAACAAAGATTGGACTTCAGGCCCATTGCTATTTTCTACAGTCAACCCCATATTATATTGTTTTCTTGCAGATATTTTCTAGGCTTTTTCCATTCAAAAGAGGACTTTGCCATGCATATTGGGCTCCTAACTTCTGGGCTCTTTACAATATGGGAGACAAAGTGTTGCAACATACTTGTAAGTATTTATACTTACCATTACACTCTTAAAGGCCTGTAAAATAAAATGAACAAAAAGTGTTTGTGATATAAATTATCATTTAAAAATTAATAAATAGTTACATCAATCATATTTTACTTGTGATCTAAAGAAGTATACTTCTTTACGAGTATGTTATATATAACATACTTAAAAATTAATGTTCATTCCATTTTATGTGTAACTACAGAACCTATACCTAAAAACACATATGTATATGTGTATTTTATGGTATTATTTTCCAGTGCTGGTCTTTGGATATTCAGTCCCAAGGAGTGAGGCTGCTATGACTGGGGGTCTAGTACAAGAATACCACCATTCAGTATTGCCATCAATAACTCCTGAGGTGACCTTTACATTGACAGCATTGTCCATGATGCCTGCACTTATAAAATTGTGGCATCTCGGAGCTGATAGAAGATATAGAAATATGAGTTTCATAAGGTTTGTGTTCATAAATTATTGCTTCGAATTGCATTGTTAGCGAAAGGTAATGACTAGTAAGTTTGCAGAAACCTAGGCCCACCCGATCTACTGTATGTATTAAAAGGGTGGCAGCTAAGTATGCAGTGTTGGCAATGTACATACTAATTTAGAAGCTGACAGTGTTACATCATATAACAACATTATATTACTGGCATATAACCACAGTAGTTAGATATCACTGTAAAAACAAATAAATGTAGAAAAGAAAGGTTTCTGCAGAAAGTAATGAATTTCTAAATTTTTCCAGGTGTGAAGAGTTATTTTATACTATTTTTTTTAAATTGTATTATTTTAAAGGGCAACATTTTCTTACGTTTTGAGAATTTTTATTTTAATTTCTTAATAATCGTTGTGTTGCAGGTGTTTAGTTGTCTGTGCTACTTGCTCATTTATGTTTGGCTGGCATGTTCACGAAAAAGCAATACTTATGATTTTAATTCCCCTGAGGTAAATATGTTTACTATTAATTTATTACACATTCTAATGATAATGTTCAACATTTACAGAATTATTAACAGCATTAATCTTGTTTCAGTTTTATGTCAGTGCTGGGTGATGTAGATGGCAAAAACTTTTTGATAATGTCCACAGTTGGACATTACTCACTTTTCCCTCTTCTGTACCCTAAGAATCTGTTGTTGATTAAGATATTTATGTTATTAACACATGTCTCAATTTCATTTTCAAATATACCATCACTGTACGAGGCTCCCAGGTTAAAAGGAGTTAAAAAAATACCTGCTCGTGAATTTTTAGTGCTTCCAGGTCTTAACAAAGTAGAATCGTTATATCTATATGGATTAATTGTTATTTGCATGTATGAAAACGTATTCCATTATATATTAGGTTTTGATAAAGTTTTACCATTTTTGCCTTTAATGATAACTTCTGTGTATTGTTCCATTGGAATATTTTATTCTTGGATTTGCTATTATTTTTATTTTATAACGTTTAATGTAAGTAGAGTCCCTATTATGGTTTCCGGTCAGTCTAGTTTATTTCATAAGAAAAAAACCTGAAATATATATTAGTGATCAAAAAAAGGAAAAATTGTTTTTATTGATACCTTAATAAACCTAAATATTTTTTGTTTTTACCATTAGGTACTTACAATGTTATTTATAATAAAACACGTAGCACCTACTGTTTAAAAGTGGCAAGTTCAAAATAATAAACAGATTTAAAAAATAAAAATGCCTATTAAATCTCAGTAAGAGATTGTGGCAAGATCAAAAAGTATTTAAATGTTTTATCATTGTTTTTGCAAGTACATATAAAAGAAAATACTGATTGGCTTCCTGTCTGAGCAACACACAGCTGGAACAGTTGGTTCTAGAAGCTTGAAATTTTACACTTAATCAGATGTAACTTAGAATTAAGGAAAATGCGAAAAAAATCACCTAAGAATGACAAAACAAATATATAATGCGAATACTGATTGATACAGATGCTGTGGGAGATCAAGATTCATCTATCTTGACTGAATATATTAGATACTGAATACCAGAGGAATCAGATATCTTCGAAATCGGCGTGCGTGTATGACGAGAGTGAAGAATGTAGAAACACGTCCGAACTGTCGCATGAAAATATTTGGGATTCTATGCTATCTGCAAGCCTATTAAAGGACATGATTTCATAATAAGACAGTAGATAATAATTTCGCCAGAATAGTAAAATAGAGAACAGATAATTGCATTGATAGTTTGTTCGTAATTGATCAAGTGAGATAGATTTACTGCATTACGCCGCTATGAAACGGGCCCTGATTACTATAAGTTATATTATATTAAAAACAAATAAAATACTATTTGGCGCAAATGGCGGGACGCAGTACCTAGTAGGTACATAAACAAAAATCGAAACGTCAAAAGGAATTTTTTGTACTTAAGTGCACTATTACGATACAAATATTAAGTGCAACGGTAGTAACATGAATAAATAGTAAGAATAAAGGCTTATACTTACTTATTGTTTAAAAATATTGAGGGAACTCCATAAAATGAAGATGACGATGAAGTGGCAACGTTGTTAGAAATATTATTTATAAACGCAACAATCTATTGAGATATTATTACATATCTGTAGATTGCTGCCGAGTACCCATTGCTTTTAAGTAAAAAAAAAATGGCTGCCATATTTGTTCGTGTAAAAGCCATCGTCGGCGGTGTCAATTACCTAAAGTAGATATAATATTTACATAATACTACACAGGCTTGAGAGGACACGTATTACGTGTTTACAGTGAACAAAACGAAGCACTTCGATCCTGTATGAATATTCATCGGTAAAGACACGAGGGTGTCGCTGGCTATTGCGTGTACTTAAGTCGCGCCATACAGAGCTGATGTTCTTTCACCTAATCTCTATTAGTGGGTATATTACGTCGATCAAAAAGTAATAATTTTAAACTGAAATTACTTGCTCTCGGAGTACCTACCTACAGAATACGCATATATTCAGAAAATGGCAATGGAATAAAATATTGTAGATTACCTATAAAATATTAAATTTTAAATGATTTGTTTTTGAAACAGTATGGTGACATGCAAAGCATCTGAGTAGATATTTGATCACATGGCAGAACGCACCCGATCAAAGCTGTTCGCTCCGTCCCAACTTGTGTGCAGTCGTGTGTGTGCATGAGTTCAGTGAATTCATACACCTGACATCCTTGCTGATTTGGATACACTTAGAAACTGGTCAGGTTCACACTGTCACACGAACGAGGGTGTTAATTAAGACCTACTTTTAATATGTTCATTACTTGAAATGTTGCTCAACAAATTATCGCGCAAAATCTGCGTATTACGTAAGTACCTACTTACATATATTTTAAATGGGCAATGAAATACATTGCATACAGCCATTTATGAGCTGCTATGATTTGCTAATTTATAGTGCACTGCATTCATAATTGCTGCACTTACAATATAGGTAAATATAAATGATCTTACAATAAACAAACTCCTAAATTACGCTGTAATTCAATATTCCACTAACAGCATCTATTCCTGTGACAAATTGTAACATTTTATAAGTTTTTAAGGTTCCGAGTTCGGTGCACTAACATTAACATAACTTTATATTCAGCGGCGTCGAGCGCAACTTACTGGTAACGCAGTAAATTTTACCAAAGTTGTGTTTGCAAGTTCGATGATAATTTCAATCCTCGAGTTATAGCCGCCCATGAATTACATTTTTAAAATATGCGGTGTGTTCAGTATAATTTACGTTCGAGCGTAGTCGTGCCTGGTTTTATGGGTTTAACTTAATTTCTCCTTTGTTCGTTGGACAAATATCGTATTGCATAATTTCGCATTGTTAAATAAACTTGTTACATAATTATTACAACGCAAAAAATGAATTAACAAAATTGTTTTCAATAAGTACTTTTATTTCGAAGTTTGTAAGTAAGTACCTACTTACAGATCACATCAATAGTCCAGTGAAAAATATTAAACAAAAACTCAAAATGACATTTATCACGTCATTAAAATCGTTCATTTTATTTAGTATACCTACTGTTGTACAAATATAGGTGAATAAAATAAATATATATATTTTGTTAAAATAAATTTACCATGGCTGATGATGAAGAAGAGGGAGGCTTCGGTGGTTTGTATGAAGATGGACATTGGGTGTGGGATGAGTCAACAAAGGCTCTTTTATTTGTTAGGTAAATCGTAGGTATCTGTTTATTATCTGAATTATTTTATATAGGTACTTTTAAATCTTTTGATATTATCTCTGTCTAAGTACATTATAAAAAACACATGAACAAATAACTTTTTTTCAAATCATTAAACGGGTATACTTGGAAATGCATAGGCGAGTATTTTACTGTCGCTTGCGTTTATACGTAATATCTACTTTCCCTCAAAATCTCTTTGTCAAATCTCAATATTACACACAATTAAACTACTTACATATCAAGTAAATTGGCCGATTTATGGCGGTAAGCAAGTGCTAAAAAATTAACAATCAGATAAGATCTGATTGCTGAAACACTAGGAAACAATCCGGAAATTCTTACTTTGTTTTACTCGAATATTTAGTCCTTAATAATTGTGAAAGCATAGATCAATCAGTACAGTTTAACCCGATCAGGTAAAAAAAAGTTACGAATACTTACTGCTGCCTGAGTATACCGAATTAACGTTCGTCGCAAGTATTTGTCTTTTTTGAATCACAATCTTATTCCAAATGTTTGTAGATTCTCTTAAATTCCCATCAACACGTAATTAATACCATTTAATTCATATTTCATAGTGACCTACCTCCGAAACTTGTTGAAGCCATTCAAATAGCCACCAAAGCCCCAACAGGAACCGTTGAATTTAGAGATGACGTGGACTTGATAGAACAGGTAAGAATTAATTATGCCTATTTTATAAACAATTAACACATCTGATGTGCAACTTAAATTTGTAAATCTCAATCTCCAAACATCCCAGCAAGTTTATATTCTGAGGCTGCTGTTTTATAATGTTGAATTTAAAAAGTTACCAGACGATTGGAAATAAATTCGAGGCACATTTATACCTGTTGAATAATTTGCATTCTTGACATTTTGTATCATCTACAAAAGCTAACGTATTTGGTACGTATATATATAAAAAAGGAAATAATTTTATATAAGAAAATAAACAAAAAAATCAGATAAAAGCTGTAATTGTAACCCAATCGTTTTGTACCGATATTTCGAAATTTATTTGTGTACCTACTTACATCGTTTCAACTTTCGTATGTTAGATTCGATTTCGCCGACGTTATCAAAGGAAACTAAAGCCAGGACAACCGGATATCATTACCGTGCAGGTAATATGATGTGTATTACTTTTTATATTTTTACTGTGACGGCTTCAGGAGAGATTTTACCTTTCCGCAGGATGTGAAAGATATAGCCTTATACACTGCGCCTGCAAACATTTTAAGCCCGATGTTGATAAATATGTTGCATTTGCCTACCACGGAAAGATTTATCAGAGCGCTTATCTTTTACTGTCAATATTATTTGCAGGCAAGTCTAAGAACAGTTTTTTTATTTAATTTGCAATTGTTCAAAGAACAATTACTTTATTTGCCGTAAACAAGTAGAATTGTTTTTTTTTTGCTGAAAGGTACCAGTGTAAATAATCTGTTTCGATGTTAACTATGATTAATTGTTTCCTATAGCATTTATTGATGGAATCGTATATAAAACATAAATTTATAAAAAAATTTGAAAGTTAAAATTTAAAAGTTTAATATTTAAATTAATTTCACAAATTTATTTTACACCTGATGCAAAAAGAGGGGGTGTTAAAGTTTATCATGCGTATGCATGAGTTTGTGGCGCCGTAGCTCTTTAATGGATGTGCCTTTTTCTCTATTTGAAGTGTTTCTTGATTGAGAGCATTCTTAGGTCTGATTAAAGAAAATCTGTTTAGTTATTTGTTGATGATTACCTTTTTCTATTTGTTGGTTAGTTATATTTAACTGTTATAGCATCGGGGTCATTTCGGATATAACCAGATAATATATAGATTAATAATAATTTAGATAGATTAATATATAATTTTATCGTATTTAGATTGCAGATGAAATGGCAAACAGAATAATAGAGTTAGAAACAAAAGTGAGAACGCCGCAGTGTGACATCGTCGAAAATGAATATCGTGATAACTTATCTGATTTACGTCTTTTAGTAGCCAAAGAATACAGCACGATACTAATAGGTTAATTTATTAATTCTTAGTTGCATAACTGTATCATGAGGTGAGCTTATAACAGTCACATATAGAAAGCAGTAAGGCGTTGGCCACAGTAGGTATCTATAGTGCTCAAGGAGCAAAGCTTTGCTCGTCAAAAATTGTTTTTAACCGAGTTAGATATTTACGTAATATTTTTTGGATATAGTCATTTAATTTGTGTTAAAGAAACGGTTTGACTTGAAATGGCTTTGCAACGAAGTTAGAAATACAAAATAAATATTCATACTTTCTTCTCTTTTACTTTTGACAACTTTAAATATCATTAAATAGAAATTAAATGTTTTTCTCAACACTGAGATCAAATCATTTGTAATACGAATTTGTTTTGTATATTACTTGAAATTTTGAATTCTTCGTACTCTTTTCGACCTACCAATTCAGTTTGTATCCATCAGAAGTATGTAGGTACGAGTATCTTGTAGTGAACACTTTTATATCTTAAATTTATCTAGATATAAACGTTGCTTATTGATATTGTTGTGGAATACTATACTATTCTAGGTGGCGGAGACACTAAGAAGTTCCACCACATGGGGCCGCAGAAGAAACGCAGATCGTTGTCGGATAAAGATGCTAGATTTTTTGAAACTTTACTACGCGTGTGCGTGCAAATTGTTTGGCTGGCTTTGGGCCGTAAATCATTCAATCAAATAGGTTCTTAAATTTATAAATTTAAATAGAACTCAAGCAGAAAGTAAGTAAATAAGTAGGTTATCAATTAATTGGCAGTTGATATTTGTATGGTGGCAAAATGTAACGTGTTCTTAATTATTATTATGCATTGACAGGTCAGTAATAATTTGTGGGTGCAATTTTTTTGGGAGTAACAACATTTAAAACTTCAGTTATTCAAAATTATCTAATAATGTTGTATCCTCAATATACCTAATTATATTGTACGTATTTGTGAACTGAGTAAAATAGTCATAAAATATGTACTAACAGATTGATTTAATTACTTGTTCAATTAATTTTCGAATCTGTTAACTATACTGCGCTTTTCAATCACTGTCCTAATTAACATTCAGTTCACGCATTGAATGTAACATTTACCCAACGGGCTGGCCAATTTCAAACTTACCTCCTAGATTTGAATAACTAAATCGGGGTCTCTACAAGATTTGAAACGTTATGATACCTATTTATTCAAGTCCAGTCACTTTTGAGTGGTATCTTAATGTTATTTAGGTACATTATAGGTAATTTCTCACACACGTAAAATGTATAAAAATATCCTTTAACAAATCTATTTTAAATGGAGTGAGCCATATAAAAAAATATTACATTGATCAGCCTATAGCCTATTTTGCATGCGAAAAAAACTATGTACATACATAGGTACATCACCTTTATTAGTTGTAATAATATTTGTACAAAACGATCGAATAACCTTAAGAATAATTCGTCTGCATTTTAAAACCATCCATAGAATTGGAAATAAGTCGTGTGTTCAAGTCTGAAATATTCAACTCTGTGGAACATATGTTACACACGGGCTACGTGTCGAAAATGGCGCCGGAAGAACGCGCAGTGCTGTTGGGCCATTGCGTTCGACACGATAAGAAGCTTAATACCCGCTCCCCCCTAATGAACGACGTGTTCTGCCACAGAGACATCGACTACCGCATGATGGGATTAGGAGTAATCAAGTGCACGCAGTAAGTTGGGTTGGGGAGGTTGTACGAAAAATTATTTGGTATTACGGGAAATGAGGGGGTTGGTTGTTTATTTTGTTTAGCGGCTCAGTAGTATTAACGAAGAGGTGAAGACGTTTTAGCGAGATTAAAAGATTCTATGTTAATTGGTGTTTAATAATTTTATGCATCGCAGATGACAGTAATAGAGAGATACAGAAAGATAGTAATATCTGAAATAAACCTAATACCTACAGCATTGTCAGCATTGCAAATGAACGTCTATTTTTCATAGTGTAACTCCACGCCTCTTGTACATGATGCATGCTGTTGCTGGCTCTGAAGATAATCTGGTGAAACTGGGAATAACAGTGGGAATTATTGGCATGTCGCGATCGACTTTTGACACAATGCTGAGGCCTTTGCCGACGACCACCGATACTGGAAAATCGAAGGCTTCAATGTTCGTAATATTGAAATAAATAGAAAGTATTTCTATGTTATCAACAGATATCGTTAGTTCATTGTTGGACAAATATGGAGACAGTTAACGGATCTTCGGCAGATGGTCAACTCTTTGTTTCTTGGTCGTGTCTTTCAGAGCTATGTCTGGAAACTTGGTCTTCATCATCTTTAACTTAAAAATCCCGATTTTGACCCAGTAGATCATGACATGTGGCTACCTTTCGAAGCTATTGTTACCCAATTACTTGATTGAGCTGAGATAAACGTAATTAAGAACTATATTTACGTAATCATATTGACATATTTCATTTATTTAAGTCAACATACTTACATATTATTTAATCATTTACGTTTGTATATCATCATCATTTATGTACATATATATAACGAGAAAATCTTTATTAAGTACGATGAATTTGTTTCCATGTTTTTGGGAGGCTAACTTCATATATGTAAAGGTATGTCAAAATCGTGGGAATTTCCACGGGTCGCGTGACGCACGTCAACTCGTGGTTCGTGTCGTATACCTACTAAACATCTGTAATTGGGCAAACAATAATGTAATAGTACGGAATACCCGCTGATTCATGACCTGTGTCCCATAGTACCTACTGCGGATATCCGACGGTCAGTCAGATCTGTCTCTATTTGGTTTGTCATTTTGTTTCAGGTCTTCCACAAGCTACAGTTCCAGGTCTAGCACTACTAGCTCGATGAGAAAGAGTCAGCTTACCGCACAGAAATTATATCCAGATATAACATTGCCCCGAAAGGAATCCAAAATGTAAGTATACGTAACATCACGCCTGTAATCCCCGAAGGGGTAGGCAGAAAAGTGTAGTATACTCCCACGTTTCACCAGTTACGTTTAAGTCCCATGGAATAGCACCCGACCCGGGATTTGAACCCAGGACCTTCCGATCGGCAGTCGCGCTTGCAACCGCTCGATATGTACAAGAAAATTAATTTACATATGACTTGTTATTACAGGTCACGTCAGCCTTTTCCGTTTCACTGTTGGACATAGGCCTTTCCCAGGGCGCGCCAAAACACCCGATCCTCCGCAGATCTCATCTAGCCACTACCTATTATGCTGCTATTACAAATATAATATATCGATTTTGTATTACAGTTTTTATTTCCCACCATCGTTTCCCGACGAGCCCGAGGAGATCAGGCCGTGCAGTGAGACGCAGCGACGTCGCTGGCAGAACAGGCTTATGCGGCTTCTCCATCCCCATTAACTATTCAATGCTTTTTTATTAACAATAATGTTGCCACTACTAAAATTTAATGCGTGTTTATTGAGTAGAATAATTAATTATTACGCTGTTTACGCACAATCGAATTTATAAAAATTTTCGCAACGACTGTGATTTTTCTTTCAGTTGTCCGAAAAAATTTGTTTTAGACCTAAGAGCAAATATTAAAGAAATATCGCGATGAATACGTTCGGTGCAAGTATAATAACTATATTATAATGTTTACCAGTGTTTTTAAAGTTTTCTATATACTTCTAAAGGACTGCCTCATTCGTCGAGTGGTTGCAAGCGTGACTGCCGATCGGGTGGTCCTGCATTCAAATTCCGAGTTAAATGCTATTTGATTTTTCTAATTTAGAATTTCTAGTAGTGACTCGGAGTCTGGTTCTGTGCCCGTTGTAAGTGGCCCGAGAGGCTCACCACCTATTCCATGGGACTTAAACGCAACTGGTGAAACGTACTAGTATGGCGCACTCTCCTGTCTACCCTTTCGGGGATTATAGGCGTGATCTTACGTTACGCTCTATAAATATTGTAGACAATTCATAAATAAATGATTTTTTATAAGGTTTTGTCTTTCATTTCTAAAACAGATTCGCTACAATACTTAGATATACTCACTCGTATGTAGTTCTAATGGTATTAGGTACCACATATTATACGCCCGTCTCTGTTTCCCCTTTGTTGGATTCTCTTCAATTAGTTTCTGACAACATAATTGCTACCTGCCATTCGCTTAGTGGAGTGACATACAGTGAAAGTAATTTTTTGACCTTTTAAAATCGATTTCTCAGAATTATTATAAATGGGTAGTTTGTTGATACTCGATGTCTGTATCGATTTGAAATTAAGAAAAAGGTAAATATTTGATGTTCAAAAAGTGTCAATATTGTTTCTACACTTGATTCCTTAGGTATAAAAATGTTATTCTGGATCGTCTGCGTTTAGTAAAATAAAAACTGCTATGAATAATAAATCATAAATAAACGAAATTTAAAGTTAATTCGGACATTATTTGGTTCTTTGTTTTTTTTTATCTTGTGGTAAAAAAATCTCAACTTTTATGATAATCAGATATGAATTTAAAAAAAGAAGCGTCACGCCTATTTTCTTCGAAGAGGCTGGCGGAGGAGGTACACTCCCACGACTCACTAGTGATTTTATACGTTCTACCATAGAATAAGTTTGAAATCCGTTTCTATTCCTAGGAGTCGATGTTTTAATTAAAATTGATAGACCTATTTAACTGGAAGACGAAAAATATTTACACTTGAATATGTTGCTGGCTGAATATAAATAACTATAACATACTTAAGTGTAAATTTTAATGTTGGTATATGTATATACATGTTCAGTGCCAGTGGGCTGTGCGCTTTGAAGGGGTCTGTTGGACTGTGAGCATTTACTCAGTCGTTCGTCGATGAGTTCATAACGAGTTCATTCGCTGCCGATGTTCTGGAAACTCGGGCAAGGGCGAATAAAAAATGCGCCATATAAGTAGATACATATGTAACATGTATTATGTAATAATTATGTAGCTTACTGAGAAATAGTTGTAGTATTAATATTAGTGTGTATTTTATATGTTTTTACAATTAATGTTCCGACAAATACCTTTTTGTAATTGTAGTTGACCTAGGCGATAAATTAGGATGAGAATCTTGGAGAATTTCCCTTGAATCAGTGTAATGGATAATAATCGACCCATTTGTCATTCCACTGTTGGAATATGGGTCTCCTCTCATATTGAGAGGGTTAAGGCCATAGT
>DWME01007265.1:0-12786 GCA_018244795.1 Parelbella ahira ahira
TCAAACGATGGACCACCTCAAATCGTGCCCTGCGTGCCCTAATACCTGCACCCAGGAAGACCTAATGACTGCCAGTGGTGAGGCAGTCAGCGTGGCAAAATTCTGGGCTAAAACCATTTAGGTACTTAAAATGTGTTTGTCATCGACACGCTAAGAAGAAGAATGAAATGTAAAATATTATTTTAGTACATATTTAATTTTCATCATACCATTTTAAAGAAGCTATTTCTGTTTAGGACGTTTAATTTTCATCATACCATTTTAAAGAAGCTATTTCTGTTTAGGAAGCACCACAATGGTATTTATATTGGCCGCAATGCAGTTTAGTTCTTAGTTAAACTATAAAATGACTTATTGTAATATTTATTTTGTCATTGTTTGTATCAGATAAAACTTTATTATAACCGTTATTATTATGTTTCTCATTATCCGTAACGTGTGTGTTCTAATGAATGAATCTGTAAGATGATGTTGGTGTGAATCCAAGGTGAGTTCGAGTCCAACAATGTTTTAATTTGCTTGCATTCTTATATTACGTTTATGTGTCAGAAAATTTAATCGTGTCTACGTACAGTAATTTTGAAATAAATGAAATAAAAAGTTTCCTGCCACACTCTCTAGTGGAATATTTGTTGCATTTAAACTGTTTACATGGCAAAGCAACTCATGAGGAATTGTGATCAGCTTAGGGTTTTCCACATTATCCTATGACCGTACGAAATCTGCTACGTCATACTTGACTACTTATACTTGTAGTATTATCTTTCACCTTCCCGTACTAAGTGTTGCCCAATCGCTAACAATAAAAATATAGACAGAGTTCATGACAACTTTATCTAATAACTTCCACATTACAAGAAAATATTTACAAATATACAAATGTAATTTTCTATAAAGATGTAATGTAGATAGTGTTAAACACATCAGAACACTGTTAGTATAGAGATAAGCGCAATTGAATAATGTTGTCTCGTCTAATGAATAACCGCTCGCCAATCATTATTTGCAGGTTTCATGACACATGCAGTATCATTATTAATGATTAAGGCCCGCTTGCGGTCGAGACATGCGCGCAATGCCAGATGGTAATCACAATGTATTGCAGACATTTTGTTTGGGTAAAATAAAAAACATCGAGTAGGAGAAGCAGTGATATTATTAAAACTGTCGAGTTTCAAACATTGAGTTACAGATATCTTCGCTAATTGAGACTCGTAGATTAGGCTTTATTCTATGGTTTGTTAATTTAAATTGCTTAATCCATTTTATAGTTATACCTAATCAAAATTTATGAATATTTTGAAGTCACAATGATTCCATTGATGGGATAAAAGACAAATTAAAAATATCGTTACGTTATCTTACTTTTCGTTGATTTGAAAACTGGTGATAAAATTGTAAAGTAAAGCTCCACAGACATGAGTTATGAAATGTACCTATATACTTATTTCTTGTCATAGTTTCCTCGTCTCGTTCACTCAACGTGTGAAATTTATTCATACGACTCACTTTTACCCGTCGCAACTCGACACGCAGTTTTACTCTCTACTCATAAATATTGACTGGAGATTTGTATGGGGAAATTGTTAACACTGTGTTACACGGGAAATCTCTTCGCAAACAATAACTTGGAAATCACTCTCTAAGCGTCTGTAGCGTCTATGAATTTGCGTATACTTGCTAAATAAACGAGTTGCTAGACTCACCTGGCAGAAACAAATTTCGGTGCTAGACTGAAATGCTAAGTAAACATCAACGTGTTCATTATTTATTGTTATAAATTCTCTATTACAAGAGAGGCAGAATGCAGAGTTTTTGTTAAAACTTTTCTAATCCGTTAACCTTTACGTTAAGTTCGGAATTACCGAAAACGAAGGCGAACGAGATGAAATGCACGGTGCAGAATCATCTATCACAGCTCTTCATTTCTCGTATAATTCTTCATTGTATACTTCTTCGGTTCTTGGTATTACCGCAAATATGCGCCGTTGGGGAAACAAAGAAATAAGGATTTATAAGTCACGAAGAAAAAGTAAGTATCAGGCTAAGATGTGAACTAAAAAAGGCCGTTTTTATAATCAAAACTTCCCACAATCTATCCGCAATAACTTCGCGTACCTTTTAATTTCTCATGGTGGTAACCTTCCATGGTGTAAATTGGAAGGTAATATGTTCGCAATATTTTGTAATCGCTTGTAATATACACACACAAATATATATATAAGTACAATAATTAGGCAAATGTGTAAAAATCATCAAAAGCCTTTAGCCTTATATTTGTAATTATGTAAATTGTGTACTTCCAAGGTTCTGTCATGCACGCCATAGCGGTTGCCCTTTCCTTTCTTTTCTTAGAATATTCAGAAAAGGTTGATTAAGAATATTGGATTTGTTATTATTAGCTTGTCTCTCACGTATATTATATCCGCTGTGATGATATTCACGCAGACAATATTAATAAATCATCAGTAAGTTTTCCCTACAAATAAACGTAATAGTAAGAATGCTATTCATTTATCTTTCCAAAAAATAATAATTATAATAAATACAATTTATGCATTTCTTGTTTCTGCAAAGTTTTATTGGCTATTATGTCTCTGTAGATCCAGGTCTACATAATCAAGCCTATGATAATAGATTTTTTATTAGAATTGTTATTACGTTTAAAGGAAATTACATTTAAAAGTTTCTCTTATGTGTGGATGTATTAAAAAAAAATATTACCTCCACAAGCCCAAACAAATCTGTTTATGTTTACTATGCCTATTTATTGTGGCGGGGCGGTGGCGAAATGCAAATGAAGTACCTACCTATGCAAAAAAAATCTAAATGCTGATGAAAAGGAACTATTCCAGGCGACGAAGTCGCGGGGAAAAGCTAGTTAATAAATAATGACATCACAATTCAATAAAGCTGTACAAATTTTTCATTATGATGTGAATGTCTAAAAAATATTACCTATGTACATATGTATATTTTTTATTTGCATATTTCACTCTGGCACAAGCTGGTTTGGGATCAGGTGGCCACGTGTAAGATGCTCCAAGATATTATATTTAACGAAACTGTACGGACTTTGTTATTATGAACAAAAACCCTCATTCCGATGTTTCGAAGGTGTTTTTGAAGGTATTTCAGCTGTGACTCGTTGTCGCTAATGCACTTAATCGTTTATAATTCATACATACAGTTTAAAATGTCTCAGGTAGGTATATCAGTTAAGATATAAAAATGTAAATTTTAAAAGATCTTTCATACGATTTCACTATAACCGCGTCCCTGCAATCGTTGGAATGGTTATAATATATTCTAATACCATTTCATAAATACATAAATCATTGCAAAACAATCCTTAGCAATATTTGCATAAGGTACAATAAGTTTACCTACCAACAATTGGACAAACAATTCTGTTTGTATTGTTTGAGGTCAATTTAATGCGAGTGAAATAAATTGCAGCAATACGATTGATCAAGAATTATATCTATTGCAAATGTTGGTATACCATCAATGAATAAATTATTAAGTAAGAATGTAAGTAAATACGCTGTGAAGTAAATAAATGTTGTAAATTTTAGCTCGTAACTTAAATAATTTGAATTAATAAATTACTTGAAAATACAATTAATACGTCAATTAAATAAATAAGCTAAGTGAGACGTGGATTAAAAACATTGAAATTTTTCATGTAGATGCTTTTTTTTTATTTTTGTAAACGAAGCATAAGCGCGCATAATTTGGGCCTTAATCTACATTGAGTACTCTAAACGGAAATGTGATTCGCAATCACTTTTGCAAAATAAATCTGGTGTCTATTGGATTGCCGCAGTCTTTGGATTCTAATGAACCTACTTATGCATCGATTAGTCGCGAAGTCAACTCATTCTGCTCAATATCGAATTTACAATAACACGGTGCTCATTATCTAGTTGTAATAACTGGAAAGAATTACTTTTTTTCATTTTGGTCTTAAATAGATGTTGTTAAGTACATATATTGGGTGATCGCGGTCATTCATCACAGAGCTGCCCACTCCACTGTGGGTAACTTAATCCCTTGCATCACGTTTTCAGGGCAGCGAGAGGTTTTAACGAGCTAGCTATTTAGTTAATAGATAACCGTTTGCCATCAGCTAATCTACCATATTGGTGAGTTAAGCAAATGTAGAGGTCATAAAGAAAAATACGATCAGTCGCAACTCGCTAATAAGCAGTTAATGTTGTGTTGCACAATGACCTCGGTCGTGGTAAAGTGGTCATTTTGCGTTCATAAATAATCCTCATTGACGCAAATTAATTATGTTTGTGTAACATTCGTGATTTGTGCCGCTATGGTAATATTACCTCATGTTCACTATAACTCGCAGAAGCTAATTTTTGAGTCTTGTACAGTTTTATATGTAGATATGTATACACGCACAATATGCACGAACGCACGTTTGCACGCACGCACGCACGCACGCACGCACGCGCGCACGCACGCGCGCACGCACGCGCGCACACACACACACACACACGCACACGCACACTCGCACGCACGGACACGCGGACACGCCGACATACGCTCGCACACGTTTGCATATATTACCTATACCTATATTATATAGTATTCGGAGTAGAAAACTGCATGTCACTAGCTAAACATTATGTTCACAGCAACTGTCAGGGTCAGTCACAGATGCGTTGGGCAGTTTGATGGCAAAGACCCGGAAATAGTAGGAGATACTCGTAGTGCACTGGGCATTAGTAGTCACGGCTTTCATGCGTAGTTTATATTAACTGCTCTAAAAGTCACTGAATAGTTTTATTGGATGTGATTTAAAAGTAACGCGCGCATTAAATTGAGCCCAGGACAACTTGAATGGCTGAAGTCTGAACCAACAAGCTTCAATATGACTATTAAAAAAAATATGTCGTACAATAAAATGATAAGTTTACCATGTAAAGAAGCACAATTAAAAAAATTTACAATGTAAGACAGTCATTTTCTGAATTATTTTTTATCAATCAGGGAAAGATAATTCCCTTAGTCTTTATATTGTTTGTCACCGATGATGTAGACTAGACAGCCATAATCTTTCGGATTCTACGGAACTTCTATTCTTACGAACGGCTCAATTGTTGCAAGGAGCATTATTGGCCAGTTTGAGAAAGGCAGAACTAAGTAGATACGTTACAAAGTTTGAAATTTAAATCATTGTTAACATATTTTCATTTTCCCAAACGCCACAATAACAATATAATACAAAAAAGGAAACACTGCAACTCAATACTCGTTGTGAACGTAACAATGATGTTTGAATATTACGATTTTCACTACTTTGTAGTATTATAGGTAAATATTATATGGAATCGAACCTATGTCCCTCATCCCAGCGCGCGGTCTGGTTCACTAACCATAGGGTCAGTAATGTAACACATATTTTGTGTATCGAGTTTTTCTAATTGGCTGCTTTCTTGTAGCGTGTCGTCATCATCATCTACATTATCAGCCTATCTCAGTCCACAGCTGGCCATAGGCCTGCCCCAATGAGCGCCGTCACATCCTGTATTTCTCAAATTCGTCAGAATAGACGCAACTGATAACTATTACGTCCAACGTATCTTCTGTCACCTCTATCCTAACCTGTACTACTGGGTCTCATTTGAATATGATATTGTGGTTTGTCTGCTACATCGTGCCAACTTGATGTTACAAAACGAGCTCTTATATACCTGTCCGGTCTTTCTTTCATAACAAAATACGATGAAACAAGCTTTTCAATTGAAATGAGCTTCGATTTGAAAAAAATATTGTATGATAGTTTTTTAGGCAGATAATTCGCTCCCATGAGTTTTAGTTAATTAATATGTTTTGTTTTTTGATCATTATTATTAAACAAACAAGTGGGCAATTACTTAAGAATGGCACCTGAAAGAATGACAAAAAGACCGAGAGTCATCTATCTAGCCTAAGCAGGTCATACATTGACTTAGTTAACGGTATGTCTGACACTCGGTCCTCTTTAAATATCCCGTAAGGGACCTGACCTGATAATATAATAATAATGCGAGTAATATAAGAAGTATATCAAACACATTAGACATATTAATGTAGTAAAGAGTATTAGTTAATAATACTCATTTCAATAAACAATATATCCAATGTTATTTAACTGTTAACTTGTATATCAGTGTTACTAAACATTTTCATACATTGAATATTCAATGCAGTTGTTAATAATAAATGTTCATTGCAACCTTGATTAATGTACAAGGACTTATTGAAATGTACAACCTCAACTGCATTATAAGTTAGTAATTTATTGAATCTCATTTTATATGAATTTTAAATAAGTTTTGATGGTACATTGTTATTATTATGGTTATATCAACATATATTGTCACATTAGGTCGCTTACAGGATAAGCAGAGAGCATAGAATGCGATATACGATACATAGGTATCTGTACTTACAGATCTGAGGAGCTTCTTGTAAATATTATTTTCTTCATCTTCTTTAAATTAATATATTAACTTCTTCTTTAAATTAACATATTAAGATTATGTGTATTAGTATATTAACAATTTAAATTACATATGTACCATGCGAAAAAAGTATAACTTTTTAATTATTGATACTTTATTATTTTAGTGTATAATTGTATTTTATATATTATTTCCTTGTAAGACTTGTTATAATTGAATTTAACGAAAAAATATTTTACTTTTGATGATCTCGTGGATCGCCAGAAAGTCTTAGTAGTAACATAGGAAAATGAGTTTTATTACATTACAGAGACTTTTTTAGGATGTAAGCAGTCTCATGGTTGGTAATTTCTTTTAAATGTATTTTATTTTTTAATCTCATCAAAAAATCTCCAAAAAAAATTTCAAATCCAGAAATTTCATATACGTGGTGGATGTATGCAGTCGATTCCATCATTATTAATCTCATCATAAGCACTGGTTGATTACAAAATGTGTTTACAACGATGATGTGAGTTTAAAATCGCTTGTGTTAGTTGAGTTTGTTTAATACGACACACTGAAATAATATTGCGAATTAAGTAAGAGTCATTAACAGTGAATGTACCTTATAGCTGATGAGGCAATAACAAGATCCATAGTTGAATAAGATTATTACCAGAACTCATAACAATGTTACGAACTTACTTTTGCTTATTCAAATATAACAAGCACTCCTCGCTCAGCAGTCACACTTGTAACGATTAGATCAACGACGCACTCTACCATCATGATCAATCTTGGTATTGTTCCTCTGTGGAACACGAGTCTCCTCCTAAAATGAGAATTAATGACCCACCTCATCTAAATTTCCACTCCGTACTCCAAAGTCCACTTTCACTCCGCGAGCGATGCTATCGAATTCCTTGCGTCAGCTTTGGACATCGCGTATCCGTGTGATGTCTGCACACACTCATTTCTGTCAGATGTAGAAAGTTATTTACCTTTTCTTCACGTGGCAACATTTCCAAAGTTGGAAATGTGCCGTGAGCCTTTACAACTATATGTATTACTATCACAACGCAACACGATGTGAGTTTTTTTTATGCGGTACACAGTAATTTAATTTGTACATATCGACTTCCTACTTATGCATTTTGTCTGTTTCTGTGTTAAACATGTGGTTGTCAGGAAATATTGCTTATTCATATTACGTTATAATTACGATTGATAGTCAAGTTCCAAGTTCTTTTGTTAAAAATGAAATAGCCATATTAAATATTACTTACTGTTACGGTAAAAACATCGTGACGAAACCTGCACTCTAGTAATCTCTACAATGTTTCCAAGGCGAGTAAATTTTGCGAATATACATTTTGTCAGTGTGGTTGACTGTGGTCTTAGTCCTATTCATTTTGGGAGGAGATCCGAACCCAATATGGGAGCGATATATACATAGAATAATATGTACAAATACAAATATTTTATTGTCATATACCTATATGGGTATACAAAGGTTTTACTATTGAAATGGGCCCAAAAAATTTGGATATAGTCAGCATGCAAATTTTAATAAATTCTGAGATAAAATAAATACTAATATAAAAGGCTTGATGATGAAAATGATAAAGCACTCTCTGATATGTAGGTTTATATCAGTTGTTTTTTTAGAGCCCGCTTGATGCTTGAGTAATATTCAGTTTTTTTCTATAGTAGTATTGCTCAAAATCAAGCGTGTGTATTTTCTATGGGAACTGTACGGTCAGGTACCAAAAGGCTGTTCTTTATTTTTTATTATATTTACTGATTTGTTACGACGTCACGTGAACTGCAAAGATTCGGCGAGAAGCTGCGAGGTCTTTTTTCATATTTATATAACGATTTCTCTTTTTTATTATTATGATCAAATGGAAATATAAACGATTTCCTATAAATATTATACTATATATTATATATAGGATATTAAAATGGTTCTAGTATTAATATTGAATTAATCATGACATTAATATACATAAGTGTATTTTAGATAGCAATATTATATCGACTAAAGACATCAAAACCTTAAATAGCTTCTCAATTACAAACAAACTGCTATTAATACATATTTTGAAATGATTCGACAGAGAACTACAATCACCGACATAGCTCAAAGGATTAGCTCGATGAAGTGGCAATGGGCTGGGCGTATCTGCCGAAGAACCGACAACCGGTGGAGTAGGCGAGTTCGGGAGTGGAGACCGCGGCTCGGCAAACGTAGTGTAAGACGCCCTCCGGCCCGGTGGGATGACGATCTGCGAAAGGCTGCAGGCAAATGCTATGTCCAGCAGTGGACTGAGATAGACTGATGTTGGTGATGGTGATGATGATGATGACATATTTTGACGAATTTGTTTTGGAACAACGTGATAGAAAAATACTTAAATGTCTGTATTTCGGTTTGTGTTCGGTAAAGCGAAATTTTGAAGTAGTTTTGATACATATTGACAAAAAAAGTAAGAAAAAATTTTTGTACACAGAAAACGAAAATATAAATATTATTCAGATAATGGAAATCCATTACTGTTAATGTTTGCGCGTGCATTAAAATTGTAAACATTTTGAGACTACTTAAAATGTAATTTTCTATCATTAAAACTTTTTATGTCTTTATCTTTAACTTAGCCATAATTTTTAGCTTTTGACTTTAAATGGGTAATTTTTCAAATGTCCGATATGGATTCAAGGAGAAGCGTAAGAAGCGAAGTTAAAAACAGACAATTACGTTTTTATACATTCCTTATTACCTCTTACGTCCTTATACTCACATCCTCCTTCCACAGACATCCACTATTTGACCGATTTAGTTACGTTTTCAAAGTAAAACGTATTTCACAAAAAATAATTTTACTGGTGGCCTAAATTAAAAACTTACTATTACTCTTTTATATATTATCGTTCATTTAATATTACAAGCATAGACATAGATAATACATATGTATAAATGTACGCGGTAGTAGAATATATTGACAGAGCTGTTTGAATTGAAAAAAAATATGCCTTAGTAAAATAGATATGTGATATATTCTAGCCTTTTTATATGTAGAATAGCTCATTTTACGGTGTAACAAGTTATGCAGGTTATTATAAGCTTTATAATTTTATTTATGAAGTTTTCCAGACAGTTATCGTAGTAGACGTTAGGTGTAATAAACAATTTCCGTTTTAAATATCTTTTGATTTATGTTATCCTGTACGGAAATTGCATTTCGTACTTGTTTTGTAATACCTCTATATACATATTATATATTTTTATTAATTATGGTTTATTTTTCTTTACAGGTAACAAAAGCGAGGAATACCTTGAAACTGAAATGGAAAGTAATCTTTGTGAGTGATGTAAAGCGAGTACTGCACTAAAGAAAAAGCCATATATTTATAATGTCCGTAAACATTTGACCAGATCTCATATATCACTCATATATTCAGATGCGGGAGTATAGTTTTACCTTTGGTGCATCACAGATACGTAGCTGTCTGAAGGATATGTTACTTGCCGTGTTCCTTCTTCCATTTGTGGACTTCAATACAATAAAGTATAAAACTAAATTGATAATAACAAAGAAATGAAAAAGTGATAAAGCGAACAAACGCACAAGATTTTTATGATAATAAGAAACAAACATTTTGATATTTCATAGAGTTGAATGTAATTTCTCGTAATATCCACAGTTTAGCCGGCTCAGTATGTAACGACTTTGTAATCGTAGTGACAATCTCAGCCGGACCTGACAGATGCAACAACACTCATTGAAGCTAGTAGATCACTGTGCCAGTGCGGCAAAAAACGTGACAGCGGACGTTGGCCGAGTTGGGAGCAGTGCGTTGTCGATCTAGCTGTCAGCGGCAGCAATCAGTTGGATTTTAGACAACTTTCTATAGAGATTCTAATCATTTTTTAACGGAAGTTGATAAAAACCCAGACAGTTAAGACTTATATAAATTACCATCTAAAATTTTTATAAAAATTGTCAATGTTGACATATTTTAAACGTGAACTACCTATCATCAATTCGGATAAGTACAGAGACAAAAAATGAAGCAAGAAGTAATTATAATTATTTGTTTTTGGCAATAGAACGTGATTTAACAATCGTAATGGGTCACAAAAGCATTCGGTTCAAATTAGAAAGAGTATGGTTTTGTTTATTTTTAAAATTATACAAACATACTGTAAAATATTTTTAAGAGTTTTTGTTTCAAAAGCCTGATTCAGAAACGCGTTTTTTTAAGAGCTTTCCGATGGTACATGCTTAACCTTTAGTTAATACTCCCTGGACTCGTCTTTAACTTTCAGAACTTGTCTTGATGTGATAAATGCATATATGTTATATTCATACACATATTTTGTATACGTTGCCACTGTTGTACAAGTCACTTCGTTTATTAGTTATCGTTACGATTACCGTTGAAGAAAATCCAAATTTTCATCCTGTATAAAAAAGCTCATAAAATTTAAGAAAGTACCTATTAAACATACAAATATCTTTGGAAACCAAATCTCAAACACATTCAGTACAATCAGTACAAAAGCAAAAAAATGCTGCTGAGCTCGAATAAAAGGAACGAAATTGGGTTAACCGTTATACGATAGCGATCTTTCTTTAAAAATTCGTTTTTAAATATCAGAGAACTGTCTTTTCATATTTAATGCACAATTTCGTGTGATAATATAATGAAGTTAAAAAGCTGAACTATCATTGTAGTATATTTCAATCTGAAATAAAATTAATTAATAGATATAACTAATTTTAGTTAGAAATCCTCGCTCTTTTAGAAGAAAGCGTTATATATCAAAAAGCCTAAGGCTTGTTAAACTCGTATTTAAAAGTTTTTGAGTTTGACTGACCCGTTTGACCAGTGGTTATTGAACCTGACTGCTGAGAAAGCAGTCCGCCATTCGATTTCCGTCCACGACGCATATTTTAAAGTATATATTCATATATATACAATTATACATGTATATGTATGTGTATGTATATGTATAAATTGTTTACCAGTCGTTTGGTTAATATAACAAGCGCTTTGCCTACTTTGAAAACAGATAGTCTAAATATGTGTTTATTTATTTTAATTTTGAATGGCAGAAATAAGAGCTATGTTACTCTGTTTTCGATTCCGGTATACTCGTATATGAAAAGAATTTTATGTAATTACAGTAGTATTGCAATGCTGAGGTGAATTGTTTTATCCTGGGTGTCCTTTATGAGCGACTACTTTTCCGAACCAGTACATCGCCACGTCGCTTGTGGTACGAACGTTTATTGATTTTGCAAGATTAATTTTGTAATATCTCGTGTATGAACATTCATTTTTATCGTTACTCGGTCATGTTGTATACGCAGTTATTGTTTATGTGTCATAAGAGTTTCGCTATACTCGTATAGTATTGTGATGTTTTAGGTTATTTGTGTTCTTGTTGATTGTTGACATGCAACTTTGCTATTTTCAAGTATTTATGTCCTGTAAAACTACTAGTAATAATTAAAGTTATTCCGTTTGCACACTGTATAACACATAGTGCATTAATATATGGGATGTATGCTAAGGTACATAAAGTGACCAGCACAGTATGCTTCGGGCATATCTACATATGCTTATATTGACTTTTAGCTATTATAACTGCGCATAATATATTGAAATCTTCATTATATTTTATGTAATGTTACGTTAGCTTTGAGTAACTTGCCCATTATGAGGTTTTAAAGTTGCGTGTTAATAAGTGTGTAATGTCGTAAGTTTTTTCCCGCCATATTTAATGCCATCTTTTCTTTAAACCTGATTAGGTTTGCGGTTTGAATTTGTTCTTTATGACGTTCAGTTTTCTGTGCAATTGTGGCTATTTAGCGGTCTTCTGCAACATGTCGTCATGATGATATGTTGAATCGACAAAATGGCTATTAAATTTCAAAATTATATTATTAATTTATCCTTAGCGCTATACAGTTTTTGTAACTTTCTGAATTTTTTGTTGCTTTCACGATTAGGTAAATGGCAAACATATGCAACAGCGGAGGAGTTGCCAATGCGTTATTATTTACTCTGAATAAATGATGCCAATTAACAAAAATTATTTATGTGTCCAGTTTGGAGAGAACGTACAGAACTTTGATCATTCAATACTATGATTTTTGCTAATAGTCTCGTTGGTTGAGTGGTTGCAAACATGACTGCTGATCGAGAAGTCCTTCGATATTCGGATCGGACACTATCGGGACTATCTTACTTGAAACGTTTACGTTCCGTATATTCTCTCAGTTATTACGGGTGCCTAACAGTCTGTCTTTAAAAATTACTGACGTCC
>DWME01007266.1:0-12785 GCA_018244795.1 Parelbella ahira ahira
GTACCGAAACGTCTCAATAGCATAAAATTGAGATATTCGGCATTGGTGCTCTCTGTGTACCTCGTAATTGACTTGGTTTGATGTTAGGTTATGTTAAATAATGAATAAATAATTGCGCATTAAAGACACTGATATTATAACCAAACCCACCAGCACTAACACCTGCTGTTAACGAATTGCACGCCGAGGTTATATAAATTGACTTAATGAGATAGGATTGCGATCTTGGGTAATAACAGTGGGTGAGATCTGCAGACAGGGTCGGCTTGGATCGCATTAATTACTGAGATTTATCGCACTAAATAATGCACCTTAGACCCATACAAATAAGGGTGCTAATAAACAAATCAAAAGACCTGTATTACCAACGCAATCAATACCATATTAACGTTACAAAACTAACTTAAACCATTACGTCATTAGGGCCTAGGTTGTAGCCAGAACCAACGAAATATCTTTAGATCACAATGTATGTAAAATATATACAACATTTTGCAATGCATTAAAAAATCAGTTGCAACTATTTATCAGCTCCCAAATAGCTTATCTAAGCGCTCAAGTTCAAATGTAATGTAAACACAAAATAAAAACGACGATTGTGCAAAGATAAGTCGAATATTACAATAATAGTCTTGTCATCTACAATATTATAAAATAACGATAATAATAATCGACCCATTTAACATTCCATTGTCGGAATATGGGTCTCCTGTCATATTGAGAGGGTTAAGGCCATAGACTGTCACGCTGGCCAAGTGCGGGTTGGCAGACTCCACACGACTTAAGAATTTTTTTTTATAAATTCTAAGGTAAGCAGACTAAGCGACTTGGCAAACGTAGCAAAGCTCAGAACGCCCTCCAGATAGGTGGAGTGACGGTATACGCAAAGTGGCTGGCGGTGGTTGGATGTGAAGAGCTGAAGAACTCAGTGGCGTACCATTGGAGAGGTCTATATCCAGCAGTGGATGGGAATAGGCTGATAATGATGATACATTCGGGGATAACAGGTCCCCTGTTTTTAAGTACACGCTTAACCTAAATCGCACTGTTAAATGAATTAAGGCAACATTGAAATATACATATACAATATACGATTAAGGGACGCCCATGTCCAGCAGTGGACATCCAAAGGCTGTTGATGATGAGATATAGATCGTTCGATGTGACATTTAAAGTGTTAGCTCGTTCATTCCCGCGCTTTCGTCCACCAACCCGGTCCGTCGCCGCGTATGGCAGGAACGGGTTGTCCTGTCGGTCTCCGGGCAGGGGGCGCGCACTGAATGATAATGAACAGGATAACAGGGTACATGCATCGACCTTTTAGTTTTATAGTTGCCTGCTATCCCTCTTTTGAAAATTTTATTCATTATTATTAACTATAGGCCCACCTCCTATTCAATGGAACGTAACAGATCAAAACTTGAGATAACTACTAATAATACTCCTCTGTCTAGTCCCCCGGGGAAATGCACACGTGATGTCATTTCATGTTACTTAATGTTAATAGCGTATAAGTACGAATTTAAGCTAATTACATGACATCATTGTCAATGAGATGTTTTCACCTGAAGAGTTTAGAACGAATGAATATCAAAAATGTTGGAAAAAAACATCATTCAGTTAGTGAACTGTTTGATTATACTCAACATTGCACGCTTGGCACGATTGAAAGAATCAAGATATCAAGGGAATGTATAAAGCGATGTAAAAGTGTTTTTTAAGCTAATAAGTTGGCTTAATTAGACTTAGAACGTAGGTTAATATTCAATATTCTAACGTAGATTTGTAGTAGAAATTTCTAGTAGTGGCTTGAAGTCTGGATCTGGGCCCGGTATATTCCATACGACGTAAAACGTTATTAGTGAAACGTTAGAGTATAGTAGTACCCTCCTCTGCCTACCGTTTCGGGGATAACAGGCGGAATGTTACCTTTTTATATTGGAGAATTATATTATCAGCAACTGTTTTTAGAATATCCTTAGAATAATAGAATATGAATGGATCAAGACCAAACACTAGCCTATCAAATATAAATATTAAAAATAGACACATTTGTGAATTGCGAACAGATTATATCGTTTGTTAATTAAAGTATAAATTAGACCAGACGTTAGCATGTGTGATATATTTTCATGTGATATATATTACTTATTTACGCTTTATTGTTACTCTGTTTTGTAACTCCTAACGTTAACTAGGCTGCATAATGGGCTGACTTACTTATAAATGGCATTCTTTACCATTTAAAAAAAGTAACATCACGCCTGTAATCATCTACAGTGTAGGCAAAAGAGTAAAGAATACTCCCATGTATAAATATTTTATGTCAAAAACCGGTTATATTATTCTACACTGTACTAGTTTACTCGTAGCAATAATAAGGAACGTGTTAGCGTTTATATCCTGGTGTTATCCAAAGCTTATCATTAATTGGACAAACCGGTGTATAAAAGAACAGGGTTGGTTACTTGGACCACATGTGGCATTGGATTCCAGGATAAGTCTACGTTTTAAACTTTTTATAAAGGCTGTTTACCAGCACCATAAATAACCATTAGTGATCATACAAATATTTATATTAATAAGAAATAGCACTTCAATAGAGTACGTACTAAATAACGCAGCTACTACTACTACCAACCCACAATTGGCCAGCATGGCAGACAATGGCTTTAGCCCTCTCATTCTGAGTGGTCGAAAAAACAACTAGTTAAATAAAATTCGTTTAGCGACAAATAGACAGCCGTAGTGTAATCTAGCTGTTGAAGGTTAAAGAAACTATCACGCATAGATGTTCATCAGAGGCCATTGTCATGCAGGACAGGCGCACTTAGATGGGACAAGTTGGCCGCGCCTTATTTAGACCGCGGCCGTTAGGTTTCTCAATAACGTTGCGAAACTTCACAATGGACACCTTGCGTACGGTACGCAGTGTCGTTTCGTATGCCTACACAAGATAACATCACGTCTATTTTGCAACTAAGGGTAAGCAGAGTGTAGTACAATCCCACGTTTCACGGGTTACGTTTTACGTCCCATGGAATAAATAGTGAAAATCTATTATAGTTATTTAAAGTAAATACAGTTTTTAAATGTAAATTGAACCATAAAATAACAATTGCGTCTTAGGTGCGATGTTGTAGCGATGAGAGGAGTAGGATACGTCCGCCGCGTTATGGAACTCGTGTGGCAACTCGCTAAATATGGCTAAATGTTGCCACTCACTGAACGCGGTCACAAAGCTCTGGTCACTTCGCCGTTTTAATAACGATGTGGACTTGACTACAACTGCGTCTTATTATTATTACGTGTATGAAGAGAGTGACGAATGTAGAAAATTTCTACAGTATGTTTTTTATGTGTTACAATATTCTCCATGTGCAAAATTGTTAAATAGATAAAAAAATAAACACGTCATGTCAGTAAAAATAGCGGTATTTGTCAATCGGTTCTCTCTGCCCATCCCCTAAGATATTTGTAGTAACTATATAATAATCAACGTTATTATTACTACTATTCAGTTACGGGGTAGGCAGAGAATCCCGAATGTCAGATCACTCTATCGTTACACTTGACCGTTGCGTAAATCAATTCAAAAACAGAGCAACCCTATGTTTAGATCTTCTCAGTTTCGTTAAATGTAAATCTGAAAATGTCATCAATGTATATAATTTATAATAAGCACACACTAACAATGATTTTTTTTAAATAATGAACAATACACATTCACATGTTGTAGAATACATTGAAAGCGAAATGGAATTAACAAAGTTTTCAAGGCGATATTAACGAACAACGCAAAACGTACTAATAATTATTTATGATACACGTGTTAACTAGATAAACAAATGCATAACGCTAATTTCTGCCAAATTTGAGAGCATAAAGGTAATTATGATTTAATGAAACTAGACCTAACTAAGATCTTTAAGCTGCAACTGTTTGAAGCAGACACGAGATCTAAACACAAATGCCTATCATTTATTGTTAGAGCACAATGTTTTCGCGTTTTCAGAGAAAATTATCTTGAAAGAGCAATATAAAAATAGTACAGAGGTACACTTAAAATATTAAATAACTATAGCAATTATCGACACGTTCCACAATTACAATGAAGTTGTAAATAATCATTTTAAAATTTCATGTACATACTTAAAATAATTATGATTTGAGAAAGTAATTCACTGTTAGACAGGACATAACTATGTATCTCTGAATATATGTACTTGTTGCCAGTTGGGTTCATCGTGAAAAGCGCAAAGAGAGCTCTCCTTCAAAGCCAGCAAAGCATTGGCCACTCCTCGGGTTTTGCAAATGTCTATAGACGACGGTGACCACGTACCAGCAGATGGTATTTACTAGGCTAAATATGAAAAAAATTAACACGTACTTAAGTTTATTATTATTACGTAGCTGCGGGTCCGTGACGGCGTAGGCAGAGCGTACCAAGTACAATGTACTATATATCTTTATTCGTCAATGTACCATATCTTTATTAGTACAAACCCGACGCACTCCTCCTACATTCATCATTCTCTTTACAAATGCACGTCAGCCAGTATTAAGGCAACTTTATAAGTTTATCGATTAAACGTTAAAATTCCCATTTAATTATATTGTTTCTGAACAAAACGTGTTTATTTATCATATCAAATAATTGCAATGTCCTCGCATTCTTGACTTTATTGCAACTATAAGAAATAGGAGTACGTTGTTTGTGTAAAACGCTAAAAAATGGCGTCAAAATCATTTTGCAATTACTTATACCCAGCAAAATGTAACAATAACAAGTTCATTATTAAGAACTATTAAATTCTGCTTTATAGGTAAGTTTTTTTACTATGAATGACGTTTATTTATTTGGATATACCTAATTTTTACGTAGAAATTTTATAATACGATTTCTGAGTGGAACCTATGAAAAACGTCAATGTTGGTAATTAATTGATGATAATGATGAGGATATCATCGTCGGCGTCACCATCATTACCATGTTTAATGATGATAACGATTTAATAAAACCATTAATACAAATCCTACGAACATGCAACTGGCCAAAGTACATACTCGTAACAAGCGCACATCCCTAACTAATTGTGAAACTCGTTCAGCAAGATGCAAAAGATGGAAAAGCTGTATGAAAAACGCAGAACGCTAATTCTCGCAAAGCTGGTCGCGAGCGGTGTAAAAAGTTTCTTAAACAATTACACAGGCGAGAGAGCTTTTTATGGCGACTGGTGATCGAAGCAAAAATAAATTCCGCTCGTCCGTTCTTCAGCCTCAACTTCTTTAATTAGGTAGGGAAATAAGAAAAAAGCTTCATTAAAAGGAGAGCTTTCACAGAAACGCGGTAACAGCCGTTACAGCGATGCAACTTTTTAACGTTTTAATAGTTTCCTTCCTGTATTTTTATAGAGAACTCTTTGAAAACAGCCACAAGAACTATAGAGAAGCGGGCACAGTAAATAACTCATTATACAGGGGGTGGTATTATTAATGTTTAATCCTTTCGCCGGTAATGGGAGTCATGACAATTAATCAGAAATTTTACACATTGTGAAAATCTCATGATTTTGGAGTTTTTAGACATTTTAAAAACTGAATTATATTGCATCATTGGAAGGGTTATGATAAAAATCAAGTAATTTTTGCAAAATTAATCGTTTTTTAAATTATTTGTAACTATTTGTACGATTTAATATTAACGTCGTTTATTTTTTTATTAAATTTAAGTTCATTATTCTATATTTTTTTCCTATATTACCATTCAAATTAAAGTCCACCATTCTATATTTTTTATTCAACGCTGTCTCTCACTAGCGTTCAATGCGAACCACGCTCCACTCTTTAGTCTTATGAACGCTCATGTGTAGAAAGACTGACATCCTGTAAAGCGGTGCCTACAAGCAGATCACGTAGAACACTTTGTTGTGTACATATTAAATGTGGACGTAAATACAAGCTTGATTACCAATGCGACGACGAACCCGGTGTCTGTTAGCGAATCGTGTGGCAATGTACGAAAAATACTTTCGTTATTAAATTCTATCATATTATTATTATTCCATCATCACGCCACGTGTAGTACAGGAACTGATACTTAATTACTTAATTTTACTGTCACACTGCTTAAATTTTACTTGTCTTGTTTGCCTTTAGGCCTGTATTCCCTGAAGGAGTAAGGCTGTACACGCCCAAAATCCACCTGTAATGTTATATTCATGCTATAGGCGGTAATCCTATTATCACAATAAATTGGGAAAAAATCCCGCTTCCTACCGTACCTTACCTTACCAGAAATTGTAAGTTCGAATAACCCGATAATGCTAAACCCAGGAATCAAACCCAAAACCTCTCGGTCAGCAGTCGCGTTTGCAACTCTTGGACCAGTGACTAAGTCAATAATTGGTATTTATTTCCAACCCTTTTATTGTTATTTTTGTCATTTCTACATTTTACGAATATTATTTATTTCAAATATTTTAGCACTCATATTAATAATTATCGAAAAAAAAGTTATAAACTCGCAGCCATTTTCGATTAATATTTAAAATGGCTGGAAATGCGCAAGGTAGTTGAGATTTTGATTTAACGATGTTGATCAATTGGAGTGTACTGAAAAAATTAAATGGCGGATGTGTAATGTGACGAACTACATATAAAGGTAACACCGGGATTGTAGGTTCTCTTATAGCAATAATACTACTTCAGAATATATATGACATATCAAATATAGAATATAATTATATATTACATATGTATATGTTATACTAGTTCAGACGCGCGACTTCACCTGCGTTGTTTATGATATTACCAGTAAATTTTATTTACAGAGAAGAAAACATAAAAAAATCTAAGGCCAAAATATGCTTTGCCAATCTTAGGAAAATCGCGAAAATTGTAATGTCTTAAAATATTTGATGCTTAGTTTGTTGAAAGTTACAACTTGATAATGTTTGTTTTAATAAGAATCAAGTATCTAAGAACTAAAACTAAGAAGATTTGATCAAAATCTATGTAGTAGTTTTCGTTTGATGCATGCACAACAGCAGAACTCCAGCATTTTAATATTTAGAAGATATAAACACAATTTTCTAACAACATATGATAAATTTATCCAATTGAATATTAGTGGCAATTACGATCAATTAAAACCTGTTATGTTGCCACAAGATTTTATGTTACTCGATTACACAGCAGTTTGTTTTCACAATTGTTACTGCCACCGGTTTTACTTCAACCTCATGTAATGGTTACAAGTAATCATTAGCCCAATTTTAAATTGCTAAAAACATTTATATTATTTTATTCCATTCAGAGAAATCTTAAAAGACAGCTGAGGCAAAAATGCCTTCAATTGATGATGGTGTATATGACAACATCTTTAACTAATGTAATGGAGGTGATAGAATTTTGCCAAGAGTGCAGCCGGTAGAAAATACTTAAACTGCCTACCCCTATAACAAATAGGTGTGACAATATATGTGTACGTATTTAAAAGAAAAACATATAATCAAAACTTATTAAACAGACACTTCTAATTCTGACTTATTATGATAAAAAAGAAACAGAATGAAAATTATTTGATATGATCAGATAGAAAAAAACTCAAATGAAGTTCAGACTTTCAAAATGGTGATTACGAAGGATTACAAAATTTATAGAACTTGGATTAATCTAAACTCAAATTTCTATATTATGTTAAACTACCCAGGTGCAATGAAAACTTATGAATAATGTAAATAATAATGTTTTATGTATGCTTACATCCTATAGACAGTACTTCCAACATACTAATATATATGCTTCTTCTTTTTAAACTGTTTTAAAACAATTGCAAGGCAAGAACACAGAGAACTTTAATACTTTATGCCATATACACTGGTGGCTAACTCAAGACATCCCCTAATTGTAAGACAACTTATTAAGGAGTATTAAAGGGCTACAGAATAACATTAAAACAATATACATCTTGCGTAGATCACTGGTACCAAGTGGATTAAGATCTGATGGCTATATATGAAACAGTTACAAACAAAAAATCATACATGTAAAATGTACAAAATTTTATCTTTCTAACAATGAATGATATTTCTGTCAATTTCCATATAATATCTAATGTTTAACACACACAGAATAGGGAAGTAAAAAACTGATGTGGATGATAACAATTATCATAGAGATGATGTTAGTAACCACTGACCAACAGAGGTGTTAGATGTGTTTAGCACAATTTGACTGACTTTATCATACCTCAATTATTATGATCTAAATTTAGACACTTTATTACATTTAGTGGCAAATAGGTAGATACTGACTATAACACCTCAAATATGTGATGATGATACATACATTCAAGAGATTAATAACATTATGAAAATAAAATTTATTTTTTTCTAAGACAGTAGGTTTTAAAATTATATTACATAAAATATATATACAAAATGTGCATATTCAAGTGCAAATGATTTTTAGAATAAGTGTGTAAAATATATTGACATATTACTACTACAGAATAAATTGGTAAAGCATAACCATCATTATTAAATCAATCAACATATATGATGCAGTAAAATGTACATTAATAAGGAAACCCTTATTACTGTTTTACTCCAAAACATTTAATTTAAAATTCATGGCATTAATATGAAAGCTCATATAAAAATACTGGTTAAAAAATCTTAATCTGTCTATATTTGTCAATGAATGACACTGTTTTGTATTGGGAAAACTTTAGTACACCGTCTTACATTGTGTAGAAATGAAGCTTACTCTATGAAAAATGTATGTCACAGAATAAATCTGTTATAGAAATAAATGGTATTTTTATATACATATATCACAGGTAAGGAGTTCATTTGGACAGTACAAGCCAAGTTCTTATTTGTGCTAAAATTAAAAATATGTGTACTGTGTATTCCATCTAAAGAATTATTTTTCTAATAAAATCTAGCTATATATGATTTGTCCAAAATAAGGAAATACATTATCCATGGTTAGACATAAATAAAACTCACCTGGTCTGGACAGAAGTATCCAAAGGCGACCATCCCGAACAGTGAAAGTAGTAAACAAAATAAAATCACTTTACGCAGTTTAGATCTTGGCTCCATTTTTTTTATTTCGTAAGCGCCGCTGGGCAAATAGAGCGCGAAATCACTATCTACTTGCACGGAAACACTTTTTTGCATTTCGGCCGAATGCATGTCTCATTTTTACGGTATATCTTGTAACCGATCACACACACTAAATCAGCAAAACTCCGCAACCTCGATCGCGAGACTAAAAACTAAATCGTAGTAGTGTTATCATTTTCTTGTGTTATCGTTCTTTGATTATCTGACAGAGAGATACGAACACGATAACATTGTTTTGCTGATACCGAGTTGGATGCGTTGTGTCACAGGCAAAGCCAAAACTAAAGTGAGGGACGGCAGCTATAGCTGAGCGAGTGACAGAGCCCCAACTGTGTATAAACATTGGTGATATATACGACCACTCGCTCGCATGACCTTTTCAACTTGCCTCCTCCCACTTCAACCTTAAATACGTAATTTACTTGCATACTAAAGCACTAAAAAACTGCATGTAAATGCAACACTGAAATAAATATACAATTCTATTCTATAAAATCGCGATTGCATGGTCCAGCCGTGAAAACGTCTACTTATGACAGTATTGACAGTGACATTTAAGGCAAGTGTAGCCATATGTAGGGGAATTGCTGCGAAAGAAAACCATAGCAATATTAATGAAAACTTTTTCTAATTCGTAGATTAATATTGCATGAGTTTATTCAATTCAGCCAAGGATATTGGCACAATGAGTATACAATTTATTACGCCAATCCACATGCAAGGAATTGCCAATGCTACTTACTATTCTTATGGACATCGCGTATGAGAGAAAGATCTAATCGAGTGGTGGTACTTATTGCTTTATGCATGTGTACTACATATACATACCACAAATAAATTTAATGCTATTCAAAAATTATAGATATTAGACTTGTATTTAATATTTGTTCAAGAATGCAATAATTATAGATTCACCTAAAATAGTCTTTACAAAAGCAATGCCTATTTCAATTGTTGCTTTCTGTTTAGAACACCAGGTGGCGACGCAAATATCTTAGGGACAAGTAATGCCCCCTGGTAGTCAACATCCGGCTTGAATTATTAGTAACAAGCGACGCTCCAAGCAAGCCGTATTTCTTACTTAGCATTCATCGGAACTGACCCACTGAAGAGAGGTGAAGACTAGCCATTGTATTAACGACAATGAGGTTAAGTGATGGCAGCTTGCTGTCTTTTATACATAAAATTTATTACCAAGCATGTATTTTCGTAATGAAATGGATAATAATATTTAATTTGTATGTATTTTAATAATGATATATTTCAAAAATATATCATATACGTACGTAACAAAAAATATATTATCCACAAACTGAGCATAGTAGAAACAAATACGTTAATTTTATCAATATTACATGTAATATAGAATTGAATCAGGTACCACATAAATACATTTCATGTGATTTCAGTAATAATACCGAATAATCATAAACTTATTGCATTTTCATTACAATAAAATTTTACGTTAGAATTAAATTAAGAATTTTCATTAAGGAATAGCAATGAATATAATGAACCATTTATGAAAATATGTATTTTGAAAGTCAATGATACTAAACGAACACTAAAATCCATTAGACTGTCATATTAAACCTAACTTACACGAATATACCCAAAATACTTACTGATTTTCGTAACTTTATCAGGAACAATCTAAAAAAAAGGGCTGTCACCTGTTAGAAAGTTTTGGCCCGACTACGTCGTATAAGGATGAATAAAAAATAATAACGTTATAACATTTATGACAGCCTTTAATTAGTATTAGGTGAACTCTAAAGTCTCACATATATTTTTTTAGATCAACACTAAAATGCGCATTGTACATCAAACAATCACTTGCGATATGTGAAGGCTATCGTCATACCATAGTAACTGTATCACGCGTACAAGACACAATGTTTATTTTTTCCGCTCACGTTAGACAAGTGTTGAATCGCAACTCCATAGAGAGAATCAATAATTAAAAACGTTTAAACAAAATATAATGCATCAGCAAATTACAAGCTAATGTTGAATTCATTCGAAAAAATAAAATTCGTGGCACTAAGCACTACATCATACATCTAATGAACTTCGAAATGAAAAGGCACTTTAAAAATAAGGTGGGGTGATTAACACATGTAAACATTTAAATGGAAATATAATAATAGGTTTCTCTCGTTACACTGTTGTTGCTCTTAAAAATATTATGTTAATTTTCAATAAAAATATGTACATGTGTTCGGCAAAGAACAATTCATCAGCCTATTACTACAATATAATATATATATGTATATATATATATATATAAAATCAGTATCAGACACGCCAAATTATACAAATTCGCTCAGTTGTTTCATTTACTATATGATAAAATCAGAGTCAATATTTCAAAGAAAAGCAACAATAGGGAAGGCAACTGTATCTATACAGAAAACAAGTTGGTGACAATGCCACGAGAGAATAGATGTGCGGTAAAACAATGTATATAAAAATGTCCACACCTCATATGATTACATGTTTCTGTAATAAAAAAGTTATACAAATCTCAATAGACATAAACTATTATATCCATATACAATAGACATAGATGATTGTGGTTATCACTACACTCAGTCAGCGCACAATGTGTTGACGTATCATAATCATCTTTTCCATTATCATCACCAGTCCCTAATCAAAAGGATCAACTCCTCTCAGCACAGAATTTCCTAGTTTTATAATTACGATACCTCATTGATTCAGTCCACAAATTTGAAACAAAGTCCACAATTACACACCATATAGCATGTGATTTGTAACCATCACATGGTTGACAACAATGTTCTGTTCACTAGGCGTTTGTTTTATTAAACGTTCTTTCAGTACAAAATATTAATTAACACATTTTAATTTGTTGAAAGTTTTTTTTAAGTTAAGCACTGTTCAAAACAATTGTTATCTATTTTTTTTTAATGTTCAAGTAGAGACGCAGCAACGCGCGGTTGCGCCTCTAAGGATAGGTTCCTCATTCCTGCACATGTATGTTATCTTTACATACATTTTCTGATGTGGTACCAATTGATAACTTGATACTAGTCGTCTATGGAGAGAAGCCAGCCCTCAAACCGTTCTCGCATATCGTGAGTTACGATTAATTGCGAGGACGTCCGCGACCACGCGATCCATCACGATCCTGCAAATACAAGCAAAATGTGAGTAATTCTACACATTAACGTAACGGTGTAGAAACTTGTATCCTGCCATGGGGGCTAGTTTACAGTATAAATTTAAGTCAATATTCTGTGGAAAGAGCTACTCTCGGAGTTTCTAATCCAAAATGAGATCTGACAGAAAACTAAAATAATCTCGATATTATTCAAATAATTCAAAAATCTATGTAACGAACTACCTTGGAGTTTCGGTGCAGAATGAGTATTATCGTACAGAGAACTAGGGTAACCGACATGGCTCAAAAAATGTTTGTGTTGAAGTAATAAGCTAGTCAATATAAGGCAGGTAGAAGTAGACTGAAAGACCCATGGCAGTTGAAACAAACTAATTTTAAGTTGGCACCGTAAGTCGCCTGACGTACTGTAAGGTGTCCTCTGTCATAAAACAATTAAGAAAGTAGCTAGAAAGCCTAAAAACAAACCTTATGATGGGGTCTAAAATTACAGTCACGATCAC
>DWME01007267.1:0-12782 GCA_018244795.1 Parelbella ahira ahira
GTCTTTAAAATTATTTTCTAGTTTTTAGTTTGATTAGCAATAAAAGCGTGTTTTTTAGTTTTTTTAAACTATTATTTTTAGAATATAACCGATATATTTACGAGATACATGCATTTTTAAAAATCTAGCGAGGGATTGGAGAGTGGGGGAGGGGAGTTGAGCATAATCTCACGAAATCTCACTATGAGAGGACTGGGATCAATAACTCTTTAAATACTGCCCATAATTCATCGCCTCTAACTCATCTCTATCAAAAACGAGACAATAATTAAATATCAATTTTAATATGGATTTATTGATAGGCACTATTTTGCTTTCAATTAGTATTATATTAAGTATTTATAATTTTCTAACTCACACTGGCGAAGTTGATGATCTCCAGTCATTAGTAATTATACGATTAGGTGGTTTCCTTTCATTGCGTGACTGCTTGAAACGTATAAGGTTGGATATTTTCTACATTAGAATTAGGTTTTTCATTACGCTTTGTATAATGAGTAATGAGAAGTTTCCTTCCGATAATCATATTTTTGAAATAATAAGCTGCAAGAATGAAAATCATGCACTTCCATACAATGGCCGTAAATATAAAGAATTTTTAAAATTTTGCTGATAATATTTCTTTTTTAATTACACTTATAAATTAATACCGCCATCTATAGGCTATTGTAAGAACTAGATTAACATTATAGACCTAATGAAATTAAATACAACGTCATATATAAGATGGCAGCACATGCTTCATCTGTTAACTAGTATCAAGTAATTCCATCTGTGTTGTGTACTTGGAACTATTCTTCTTATATTAAATGGTATCACTTCAGTTTGTATAGTACTTCATAATTATATGAGATGTCGCAATTTACTGTTTATAGTCTTTCTTATATTAAATTTAAATAGATTGTAATAACTTTAAATTGCCAAGAATTGGTTCTTATTTAAATATTTCCTCTTTAAAATTTAATTATGGCAAATATTATATTAGAAATATATATTAAGAAATATTTTTTGCCTTTCAAGCTGTAAATGTAGTTTTTTTAAGTACCTAATGCAAATACAAATATTTAATATAGGTTTAAAATGTCGATACAGTTGGTAGATTTAATATAGGTATAATCTTAGGAAATAATGAACACCTTTTTACTGCTCGTATATATTAAAACTCCAATAGAATTTGACAAAAGCAACATAAACACAGCAATGTCAATATGAATATATCTTTATTTGTTAACAATAAACTCTAGACAGGAGGTATCTATCACTTAACGTAATACTATTCACTAATTGCCACACACATACATTTATAGGAATTGAAACGTTTGCTCTTCAACTTATCAAATTAAAAAAATAAGATAGGGAAGGCAAAAAAAACAAAATACATTTTTCAAATAGAAAATTTATAAGAAGTCAATAATACTTGGAAAATACTGATCAATATAGCTTTTAATTACACAATGAAAATAGGCGAAGTAATTTTAGTAACAAAATAGTTTACACATAAGCTTAATTAATTCTTATAATGTATTAAACGAGTTTAGAAGAAAATATATTTCAATACAATTTCGAGATCTTTATTGACATATTATTAGTAAGACCAAATGGTTTTACTACATTTTCCGCTTATTAAAAAATATGGTTGTTTTAATAGAAAACAAAATGTATTAAACGGGTAATCGAAGATGAAAATGATTTACGCCCAACTTCACTCATAAAAACTGTATAGAGGAAGTAATTTAAAGTATGATGCTCTAATTGATATTTGTAATAAATTAGACCTACATAGCGAAGGAAAATCACACTTCAGTCAGATACTACATTGCTTTAAAATTCATTTAGACGACGCAAAACACGGCATGAATTATCGAAAGAGTTGTTGAGATATTTTGTTTGTATATAATATTAAGTGTTATTTTCAGTACTTTCTGATCTTTGACTAGGTTATTCGTAAAGTTTTGCATTATCTCAAGAAACATCAATAGGTTTCAACAATTTATAGGATAATTTAGAATCTACGATAACTTTAGTACGACTAGAAGAATGATTAAGCGGAATATTGAAAATCACTATCTAAATATACTAAATATAGGCCATATATAGTAAATAGATCTGTTTCAAAGCCTTATAATGCCTTAGATTATACTAAACGTGTGGACTTTAGTTTTGTGTTTCATTTCTGCGTTGTTGACCAGCCATCGGTATGTGATGTGACGGTTTGACTAGATTCATTTGTGGACAGTTTTGTTATAGGAAGTGGAGTCCACGTGGTGGTGTTTGTTGAAGATTTAGAGAGATCGTCGCCTCCTGCCAGGTCCACCGGCGAAGTTGGCAGCTTGCATGGCCATCAGGTGCTTGGCGTGGATCGCGCCAGAGTAGCCACGGTTGAGACCAAGGTCGAGGGCACGCTTCTCGCTGCAAATAAAAATTTTACTCTAATTAATTGCTTGGCAACATCTCGCTTACCATACGGTGTAATTGTAGTCAAACGTAATGTTATTGCTAGTGAAAATTTGCAATACAATAGAATTATTTGTATTTCGACAGTAATCGTAGTTTAAATTGCAAATATTTCACTAAATTGTTTCAAGGGATAGTTTCCTGACTAATATCAGAGTGCCGGATGGGGAAGAGTAGGGTCTAAATGTGCCGATAAGCGGCCGGAATGCGGGCTACGAACTAATTTTGATTTGCTCTACGATTTTACACACATGTATATCAAATACATAATCTACATATACTTAGTAATTAATTATAGAGTTGGATAACAAGTGACGATAGTTCATGAGATTATAGAGTGACTCTATTTTAATTCATGCTTACAAATATCGAAAATGTACTATATATAGGATAAATTAATTCTTAATATAGAAAATGACACAAAATATTACGTAATTTTACCGATAATTTTATCGCGACACTGTTGGAAACGGCGATCCTTCTTGTAAGTACGTATAGTTCGGTATAAAACGACATAATTTTCGATTAAATATTAAAGCTTAGGTTATAATTTAAACCCTTCCCAGAAGGGTTCTCCTTTCTTGAGAAAATTTGCGTCCAAGTGTAAAAATATAAAGGAGTTATCTACTAATTATGATAGAAATGACGACGATTACTTAAAACTTTGCAAACAAAGGTGACTTTAAGATTATCTAGGCAACTATTGGAGTACCTTTGTTCTTCGTTTCAACATAAGTAGGGCAAAAAGCTTTGTAAATTTACATGACTCGTGCGCTCTACTCCGACTTGCATAAACCTTTCGCGACTTACGTGTAGTTTATCCTTTTGAACAAATCCTTTTTTTTAATCGAAATGTTTTAGTAAACACAAGTTTTATATATTAGTATAAACAAAGCTATAAATGTCGGTAGACTTTTCTAATATGCATATTAAATACATACATAAACCGCGGATAACATGTAGCTGAATAAAAGCTAGCTAGTCATGACTACTTCTAAAACAACGTCCTATGTGTAAATTATTATTATATTATCACTCCAGATCCCTCACGGGATAGCCAGTGGTCATCGAGGAATAGCAAGAGCGCGTAAAGAGATAGATATATGTACATAGATACCTATGGAGGTATCTGTTTACGTTGAAACTCAAAATCCATCTTCATAAAAAACGGCAACAGCCGGGTAAGAGCGCTGCATGCGAAATGCAAACAAATGATCGGCTTAAAAGCGTTGCTGTGTTATTTCAGTCAACATTTAAAAACTCATGGACCGACAGTGTTCATGACGTGAAATAGCTCTGCCGTTTTTCAGTTACGATCTGTAAAATTTTTACACTTTTCGAAAACATGAAAATACGGGGTGATTACGTTTTATATAAATTCACATGTTTTCGTTCACCCTTCCTTATTAAGTGGATAAATTTTTTGACTTAGGTTAGTTTTAAATTGCTGAGTATAAAATTCCTTATTGACAGAAACATGAACAATTTTTCAGTTCTATTCGTTTCTAAGCTGTTACTTTAAAATATATAATCCGTCGAGTATTTGTTAAATGGATTTCTCAGTTATAATCTAATAATGTTATGTACCTACATAAGATTTTGCCTTACTTACTATTTTATAAGTATTATTATTACTTACATCATTATTAAAGTAATAAATATGGCTTCACTAGCTTAATTAGCATTAGCTTAGCATTAATAGCTTCAAACATCTTCACAAAATTAATAATGTAATAACTGACACAAGCTTGGCCCAGCCTCGTAGAGGAGACAACAATTAATTAAAATATTAGTAAAAAAATTAGAAACAAAGCGAGCACACAGCCGATAAACATTTTAAAGTACATCTATATTAGCACAACTGCAACATCTAATGCGGGTTATACACTTTCCATCCTGGCGTTTAACGCATGGTGTTTAACGCAGAAATGGAAAGTGCACATAGTACTTTATTATATACAAGACGTACCTAGTCATGTCATCTTTATAGCTGAAAAAGATAAGAATTTATTAAATAACATAAAAAGACAAGACATTAATTTGAACGTTATAAATATTGAACCTTTCAAAAAGAAGCAAATGAAAATGTATATTTACATATATGCGTACAACGAGACATTATATAAATTATTGAGGATGTAGATAAAAAGTATACTTTTTGGTGTAACAAATTAAAAATGATTGATAACGATAACAATCAAATCATCGAACATTATTGACGAGATTTGTTACTTTCATTCAATATTTTTGCGATTCATTCGGATAACTGGTGAATCACGGGGGTGTACTATAATACTCTGCCTACCCCTTTGAGGATTACAGGCGTTATGTTACGTTTTTCTACGTACCAATACACTACGTGATAAAACTATGCAAGATACTTTTAGAAAATAATTGTGTACAACTATTTATTGCAGAACAGAGCACCTGCGTTCTTCATCATCAATACTTTCCTTTTATTTTCTTTTTCTATTTATTTTCCGTCGTAAGTATTGTAATACTTCCCATAATAGGTATTTTTATTGTATTACGTATTATGTATGCTATAAAAATACCTGCAAACTATTATACATTAAATTTTAAAAATATAGAATAAAATATAAGAATGAAAGGAAATATATGTAGTATTACATTTAAAAAAGATAAAAAAATCAGTGCTTTGAAGAAAGACGAAGTAAGGGAAAAAATATTAGATAAAATATATCATACGTTTCCATTTTGCGTTCCATCTGGATCAGGTTGCTGAGGCGGTTCAGCATGTCCATTATCTCTTCGGGTTCGTATTGCACATCTTCGCGGTAGTAGTTGCTGGGATTGCTGCGAATATTATTATGTAACACAAAGATCATTCCCTGTCAAAATACATTGTCATAACATTCATACTAATCAGTAGATACCTTTAAAATCGAACTCTTACACTTCGCATTCTCTTACGTCTCATGTTCTGAAGTCAGGTTAAGTTTTGACTTCTTATTTAAAACATGTAATTCAGAAGGTTAATATACACACTAAAGCAATGTTTAGTGCAGCTGAAACAATGGGTGTACCGCAAGGTTACATTCTCGGACCATAACTTTTTTTTATCATTGTAATGACCTAGCTATGGTGCAGATTGTCCCTTCGATGGTAAGGTTAAACGTGAATTAATGAAAGTGTAATCTTTACAAATTACATTTAACTGCTACACATAGACATCTTAACAAAATGATGTAGTCGAAAGATAATGAAATGGAAAATTTCGCTTATCTGTTTTTAAGAGTGAGGTGGTTTATGAATTCAATTCGGATAAATATATGAGAAATCATCGTATGGGATCATTTCCCCAAATCATAATTTTATGCCCTTATATTTAATTGTCTAATGTCAAACATACAAATTTACAGACCTAAACTTAACAGATAAAAACAGTAATCAAATTATGAGTAAGGGTATCTAGAACTAAACACGGTAGAATACAACTACCTGGGGTATGAGGCGACAGGTACGATGAGGAGCAGCGCGCCGAGCAGGCAGCAAGACAAGAAGAAGGTGAATCGCATCATTCTGAAACAAAAAAGGTTAATATTAAGTATTAGGTTCAAATAAAACGCCTTTCTTTTGCCTAACTTTAATAACATTTTAAACTTATAAACTTTGTGACATAAAACATGAGGAAGGATAAAACTATCTGTAGGTTTTATATATCTATAACAATTGGAATCATACTAATTGAATCCGCTTAATAAAAAAGACATGATTGGAATATGGATAGAAAATATTTCAATTTTATACCAGAATGAGACGGATTTGAAACTAGTAGACTAAGTTTTAATAATTTTAAAACAATAGATAGTCATTAAAATATTTCTAAATAAAGATGTAAAACTCATGTTTATTATAAAAGAGAGTGAGTATTTGACATCTATTCAACTGATTACTCTTTTGAAACATCAAAACCACTAAACGAAACTTGACAAACAATTTTCTAAGCTTTTTATGATATAATGAAGCGAATCATTTCGCTGAAGAAACGCGCTCGAACAGCTTTTATATTCAAATAAAATTGTGTTGAAATATTTCTCAGTGGGTGTAAATGGGTAATTACCAACACATCCTATCCATCAGTCAAGGGTAACTAGCTCCATGAATGTAATAAACGGTATAACTGCTTATTTATTATAAATAATAATATGTCAAATTACTAGAATGGATGAAATAAAAAGAAATATTAGGAATATTGTCCTGTTGAGATTAATCATAGATTTACCTTAGATCTGGTGTTCGAGATACGCAGTTTAAACAATTTTTAATTATTCTCAATTTATATAGAAATAGGTAAAGATTTTAATGAAAACAAGCTATTTCGTAAGATTCAATTTGGAACATTGACAAGACAACATTAAGATTGAATTCAGTAATACGTACAAGTACATATATTGCAATAGAATAACTCATTTTTATTAACCCCTTCCCCCCAATTTTCTTCCTCACTCCTAATAAAATATTCGCTACCGTTAAGTACTGTGCAGAAGCGCATCATTTGTCTTCCCGTTTAACGACCGAGGGAATTCAACGTACGTGCGGACAATTTGCTACAACCGTTTATATTGTTTTGCGAATTTTACGACCATTTTGTAATAAAACGTTTCGCTTAGATGCAAACGTGCTTCAGCATACGATTATTTCTGCGGTTATTTGAGAGAAATCATCAGTTTATATCAATATCTGTGTCTATTCAGCCGTTTTGTCTAGTTTAATGTTTTGCATATTAATTTCGTGTCGTTTTCGTATTTATGATTTTTGTTTTTTATTTTCCATGTACGGTGTGGCTAATTGCACAATTATTTTTTACAAAATAGAATATTTGGATCGCCATCAACAGAAGTATCAAATGAACATGTAACCACGACCTTCAGTGATTCTGGAAGTTCGAGGAACATTCTTTCATTTATACCTAACTAGATCTTTTCTACCTCGATCCGGATCACAGACACGTTGCAGCCTCAAATAACTATCTTAGAGTAACCTGTCTCTTTCTTCTCCTGGTATACGAAAACAAGAACTCGACTTCAAACTTACAAAAACGCTGGTAATTATATATAGAATCAGTCAACCTCACTTACCTGTGTAACATCTATGTTGGTAGGAAAGTGTCAGGGGAGTAGATAAAAAACTAATTAGAGTACCGAATTCCCGCTATCTATAATGGAAGTTGCCGCCAAAATATCAAAGCTATCGCACATTTGCGGCCATCGGTGTTCAGTACCGAGACACGATTGACCGAGACTGATCAAGTGGCAACTTATATCATCATCTCGGTATTCCCGCAAACGCTTTTCATAACCAACATTATCTGTTTAATCAACCACGCGTGCTGTTGACTATGCCCTCTTGATACACTAATTAGATTGAACTCTAATTGTACAATCGTGTTTTGTCATATTTGAGCGCTTTAAGAGGCTAAAGTGCCGTTTCCTGTTCTATGTCGAGAGCTATTAATGTGATAGGCTATTACTGTACTATTTATCTGTATGCGTGGGTGCGTCTTCATGTGAACAGGTTATTGAGAAGTTAGTCATAACAATAGTGTTAAATCATTGTCGCTCTCTAGCGGTGTCGGTGTTACGTCAATATTTTATTTTAACAATCCTTTTATCAGTCATTTTATCTTTTCATTGTTCAACATGACGCTTATGTTAGAATGAGAACGGTTTACTCTGTAGTTTTTCAAACTGGTTAACTGGGGGCTTGCAGATTTTGTATGCTGTAGAAATTGCTATGGAAAACTCTTCAACAAAAAGGTTTCTTTACAATATTTTAAGCATCGTTGTAACAAGAGATTTTTATTCTTAGAAAATTAATAACGTTATGAAGTCATACGGTGCGAGGATTTAAATCCCACACGAGCGGAACGGGATTTTAAAGTACATCGCTAGTATGTACATAATATTATGTTACTCGTGCTATATTTATATTAATAGCCTTAACTAAGACGCACTTGGCCTTTTGTGCCTTAACCCTTAACCCTTCTTTTGCTTTGCCGTGTTGAAAGGAGAGCTGTGTTTACAAAACGAAAAGGGATTTTATCCTTTTATGTAAATCGTATAAATTGGCACATTATAAACATACATATATTCACGAATATTGGTTTACTTAAATATAAAACATAGATTTTTCTATATTTTTCTTAACAGGTTTTTACCAGTTAAAAGCTTTTAAGGTATTTTTAACTCTCCAATACTTTCTTTGTTGGGCTGATCGCGGTACAACGTAGCCTATCTAGGCACGGCTACATGACCTGGCCGTCGATGGGCAGCAGTGGACGGGGTGCGAGACGCTGAGCTCTGCGATCCCTAACCCGCATGCTCAGCATGTAGGGATTATGGGCAAAAACTCCTCTAGGGAGGCCTACGTATGTCTAGAAACACGACGAATACTTTCTAAAACAACACATTTAAGAGGGTACAAATAGATAAAATTTTATTTGGCAATTAGCTAGATTTACGTACGAAATAAGTCGCAGGTAGGTAATAACTGAAAAATGACTCATTAAATCTCTATCTAGACTTAAACTAGTACCGAGAAAGTGAACTTATTCCGAATCTACCTTGTACCACTTCAATTTTAATATTTCATTTGAAACAAAGGAACACATTTTCATAATGAACCTTAATATCAACGGCTCCGGAATTTATGTTGTTCACACAATAATGAATTAAGTTTAATTACTTTACACGCTTTAATCCTTACTACGCATCCAACTTTGTATTTCCGAGAGCTTGCGAACAGTCCCAACTCTGCTCGTAAATATATTGTAATAATTGACACTCGGAATATTAAAGAATATGACACAATGTTGTTTTAAGAAATGAAAAGTCCCTCGTCTTTCGAGTAGTTGCAAAGCGCTACTGCTGGTCGAGTTGCTTGGGTTCGTATCCCGGATTGGGTACCACTGGATTTTCGAACTAAAATTTTTTTACTTAGATTTTTTTAACTCCTCTAAAAACTCTCCCCTCTCTAGACTCTAGACTCCCCTGCGTACCGAAATTACAGACATCAGCACATTGAGAGAAAAAAGTATCAACTCTGTGTTCCTGAGGAAGTAAAGAGTCCTCGTTATATTATGTACAAGGTTAGCACTCAAAGTGGAATATACTAGCTATTTTGTAACGGAAACAGATCCTTTTGTTCCAAATACAAAACGCATTTACCTATAAATGTGTGCCTACGCCTTTTTATTTCTCGCACACGCAAGTCTTACAACGGATTCAGAAAAATGTGTAAGACCAAAGTTCGCTTCGCGTATGTCTTTTGTCTACATTCCATACTACGAGTATAACTGATACGCGCTATATATTTCCGACTCTAACAGAATAGTAATCATCTAACAGAAGGTGAATATAAATCATAACTTTATTAATATTTTACAGCGCTACTACTATATAATTAAATAGAATTACGGCGCATTTAAAAAATTCGATTAAATGGCTCTTAATATAAGCGTTGAGATACGAGTATATTGTATGTTTGCAACTTGACAGTAGGATGTGACGTCACTGCCGATCACTGTTAATTTCCGCTTTTTGAAAGCTACAGCATTTCAACGTCGCGGCACGACTTGGACTTCAGCTTCGACTATAGACTATATCTCAGCATGACATGTAGCGAGACATAGCACTGACTGTTTACGCAACTATATACTATGAAAAGCTCGTGTTGCTGGCAACAGAAATGTAGTTACTATATCGTAATGTAAATAGCAATGTGGTTACTATATCGTAGTAGTAAAGTTATCAACTGAACTGTTTACTCTCATATAAAAAAAAAACATTTTATAAAACTTTTTAAAGCTTCAAAGAGCTTAGATGTAACTTACGTTCATTAGAATATCCGGTACACATAAAATGTCACGTTACCTACTGTAATAATAAATCGAAACTCGAACGGACAAATTAAACTAAACATGTGAAAAGGGCCTTAAGTGTATTATCAACCTCATAGTTTATAACTTCTAGTTTAATCGTTCCAGATACTCCTAACGAGGGTCTACGGTGTACGTTACTTCCGGACGTCAAAGACGGGGGATATTTAATTTTGTTATTTTACCGACTTCAACGTTTGTTACAACAACGTAAAGTGAAGCAAGCAGCAAGAAAGTAAAGAAAGTAAACATCTTCCAAGTATTCTGCATATATAATATAGGCATCGCGTAATGGAGAGACGATACTGCGTAGACGTGTTTCTTTTCAGTTCTACGGTGTTGTCGTTAGAGGAAAGGGAAACAAAATACCGGTAGCTAACAATCGGTGCATGACAAGCCGTTACCGGCTATTGTGTGTCACACCTCCGTAAACGACGGGAATTGAACGTAACTGGGTTGGTTATTCAGGATCGAATTAGAGGGTTTTATAAATATATTCTTTTTAACAGTATTATTCACGACCTTATTTTGTGATTAAATGTAAAGAATCTTTTTTCTCCTGCTTATAGAATGTTTGGCTGTGAATTTTGACTTTATTCGGAATGACTTGAGAATTTGTAAATCGATGTCATTGAAAAGCTTGACATAAATGCATTTTTTATAATACTGTAAGCCAAAGGAGACACAAAAGCCTTCTAAGCTGCTGTTAACGTTGATATTACAATTTTTAAAATTAATTCAATTTTGAATCCAACTTTTGTATATAACAACTAACATGAATAAAACCGTCTAGATTTTTTGAGTAGATTTTTTGTGTAACAATTATGTCTATTATAAAATTATATGATGATTCAGTTAATAATCTTTAAATGCCCAAAAATGTAAAAAACCGTTGCGGAAATTGAAACGCAATTGTCCGATTTTATTGATAACCGAAAGAAGTTATTATATTACAAGTGATACAAGATCTATTATAGTCTTTTGTTCGTAACACGTAAACAATGTGTTAAGAGGATAGTCTATTATTATCCTCTTAGAAGAAATTTTCCTTTGAGTGTAAGAGGGATGATCCAATGAAAGATACAGTGAAACAAATGATGTATACGATTTGACATAAATGTCACCCCATCCGATCTTAATATGAAAATAATAATAGTTTACCAATGTCGTTTATAAACAAAAGAACTTTTACCTTGTCTTCTTAAAGTAAGGATTATGGCTAAAGATAAGTCATTGTAAAATAATATAAATATGTTAGGCAGTTAGTAGTCGTGTTCAAAATCGCACAGGTAGGTCTCACCCAATTTTCAATGAATGTTGCCCTGAATTATATCATACATAAATTACAGCTTATATTGATCATACTTTCTTATTATTATCTACTATATCGTAACGTCAGTTCCTTATGGGATAGGCAGATATCACGGAGTATTAAACAATTTTTTTTTATATACTGACTCACCGTGATTTTCTTTCTCGCATTTCATTTCATAATCCTGTATTTGAACTTTACGTTGAGAAACGGGGGAACGGTAAGTTTCCGAAGTAACTTTGCGATCTTTTCTTACGATGGAAAAGTTTCTGACCTCTCGTGCAAAGTACTACCTGGATCGACTTTTAATCCTTTTACTTAATACCCCTGCTGAGACAAACGTGACTTTCATATTCACCACTATAGCAGAGATGCATTTTAATTTGTATTTGAAGACTAAATTCAATAACGACTTGCATGTTAGGGTATTTCTACGATGTAATATGTGGATTAAAAGCTTAAAAAAGCTCTCTTTCAAAGATAGCAACATATTGACAATTCGTTGGATTTTGCAAGTGCTAATCAGCGGCTGCCGCCATTTACGAGCAGATCCTAGTTTGCTGTGCAGTTTGTTAGATGCATTAAAAAAAATTGCATCTTAAATTTGCTCACAAATGTTTGATTGAAAGTACGAGTAAGTTATATATTATATTTAGGGAAAAATAATATTATAGTCAAAATTTTTTTTCTCAAACCATAGATAAACTTTAATAGATTATCTACTTTTATTCGCGGTTTAGAAACGATTTGTTATCCTATCATTTAGATTGTCATTTTGTGTGACAATCACAATGGATTATTCAAAATAACACGAGATTAGGATCTATTTAGGGCATACGCATATAAGATACGAGTATGGTATTATGTAGCTATTTGATAAGTTAATCGGCCTACATGCACATGTTTGAACGGCAGAGTATCTAGACATAAATATATTGTCTGTGTTGCCAGTTGCTCCGTCTACAATATATGCATGTGTGGAGTATGTTACTCTGTAGTATTTATTAAAATATGTTTCAGTTTTTCTCGTAATAATTTAAATGAAAAAGTTTAAAAATTTACACGGGTGTCGGCTTTCAGCGTGAAATGATAGCTTAGCACTTTTAATTTATCACT
>DWME01007268.1:0-12781 GCA_018244795.1 Parelbella ahira ahira
TCCCCTTACCACTCCGTAACACTAAAACTACGTACGCAGCTCGCGCCGACGAGCGACCGCGGTTCCATGTGAGATCTACGTGTACTCGACCATCAGTTTACCACTAAATATTATTGCTAAATTTGTGTCCCTACGGAATTGAAAAGAAACGTTTCGTTACCACACACCACGCTGCAATCCCCCAACGTTCACCACGACGATGGGGTGTAGATCTCAGTTGCATATTTATCTGTTCACATCTCGGTTCTTAGTACAAAATGCGGCGCGCTAAATGAACTATGTATATCGCCTAACGGGAATCTCAACTAGGTGAAGTATGCGTTTTCATATCGAACAACATTCGAACCGAACTCCTCTCTTTTGGTCTTTATTATCTACTCTAGACTAGAATAGTGAACGAGCGAAGATTTATTGAGAGAGATAGCTAGAGATAGAGAGAGTAGAAACATCCAAAAAGAAGGAATGTACGGTCAATGTGTAAGTTTTAACAAGTGCTCGAAATTGATCCAATTAATTATGTTCTAGTAATTCATCACTAAATCTAAATTTTGATAATTTTTACATAGATACACGCAGATACCGTGGAGAACCCCTTCACTACCGAGATCTTTCTCATTGCACTTAGTATTTAGCGGGTCATATTAAAATTATCCCGTCCGCAGTCAGTTCGGCAACGTAAGTGTTTGTATGATTGCTAGTGTAATAAAATAGCTTTATACCTGTGCTACATCTAATACATCTGTTTGTAAGTCTGTCTGGATCACTCATATCACCATAATATGCTATCCGAGTGGACTTTCGCTTCATAATGTTGTACACGACGTACGTTGCTATGGTTACATAAATACAGTGAATTGTTCATATTAAACAATCTGTAAACAATATATCTGCAAACAAATATTTATGTTTTTTAATAGGACTTGCTTCACACAAAAGTGACAATAAATATGTGAATATAAATACGCTTTTTATGTTATATTTTATTATTATTACGCAGCTAAACAATCGACCATGATTTTTAGCATAAACAGTAACTCGAACTCTAAAATCTATTAACTCTCTTCAAGAGACTATTACTATGTTCTTCAACATCTATTTTTCGACGTAACGTATATATATAAATATATATATTCCTAACTGAGGAGACGTCTCATTCTTACGCTGATTCATTGTTCGATCGGATGGAACTATGCAGAATTACCGAGAATTCATGTTGAAGTCCGTCAGTGCGATACTTTCACTTCGAATAAGTGAAGGCACTGGAAATCACGAGTGATTTGATAAATACGAGTAAAATATGACCCACCCATTTTTGGAGCCAACTTTTTAATATAATATTACGAATGAACGATAATTTATTGGGAAAGATAACATTAATTTTCTTTGACATTTCTTCAAGTGATCTGGCGCTAAATGTGTTGTTTTTTTTTATGTTGAGTGATGAAAAATTTAATTGATTTCATATATCACTTACTTTCAATAAAGGTGGGTCAATTTACTACTAATGTCCTTTCCCATTATAAATACATACACCATCACGCAGACCGACAAACAGATATTAGTTAGGCTGAAGGAAGTCACGAAATAAAACACTAAGAAGCGTTAATAGACATTTAGCACCTTCGGTGTCATGGTTCAAGTAATGTGGGAATGGAAACAACGTACCGTCTCTGATATATTTACAACAATAAAAACGTAAAAAATAACTTACTTAATATTATTATCTTTCTCATTGAATACAACAACTACCTCCCCGCTCGAGGACAACATCTCAACAAATGTTCATTTTCAATAAAGTCTTAATAATCATTATTTCAATTTGTATGCCATCACATAATAACTTTAACGATACGTTCTCTATAATTTCAATATATTTCAAAATTGAAATAAACTAACAATGCTGTTACATATACCTACGTGACAACGACGAAACCCACGGCGCAGGTGGCGCCACCGTCTTCATCATTCATCGTACATTATATAATATAATATATATTTAAAATCAATCTATATAAAAACCATGTTTAATGTATGATTTAATTCACAAGACGGATACATTACATATAATTCACGTTATATGTATAGTCATTTTTTATTTCATACAAAACAACAACTACGTTTATTAAATCTAATACAATGTATTTTTCATATATACCGGTTAATGTGGAAGTGTGTTAGGCGTTCGTTGGCGGTGGAACATGTCGACAAGGAGCACCGACCACAAAGTCCGCCCATTGGATTGCTCGCTAACTAATGCTCTATTATTAATTATTATCTATTATCCAAAGTTACATCAGTTATAGTAGTTATCTTCAAAATTGATGGACGTCTAGGTATATAGATACACATTGCTTCCGCTTTGTAACATCGTCCAATAACCGTACGATTATTGAATTTAACATAGTACCGGAAGCAAGGTGTCGCCATATTCAGCTCACACTCCGCCACCAACCTTGTCTCAATGCTCCTGCCGTTTGCCGTTTTATAAAATCTATGACGAAAATAATCACTACAATAAAACTCATAACAAACTCACATTTCTATTGTCTATTAGATGTCTATTATATCAAATGAAAATATTTTAAATTACAAATTGAATCGCATCTATTTCTAAGAATTGTAGAATTTTGAATACATTTGAATAAGACTATTTAGTTGATTTTATTCGTATGGCGTTTTGTCGTGTCTTGTAAAATAATATTTTTTGGAAATGTAGTTGCATTAAGCACCGTTTAAACCTTCGTAATTCTTCAATATATATATGTAATATATTTCAACACACAGCTCAATCATCTTGAATGTCAACAATTTATAATATCGCATCTATGTAAACTATTTTAGCAAAAATAACTTAAAATCGGTAATATGTGCCTTCAAACGATGTGTATGATTTAAATGTAAAATCCTATTTAAAATATACTTAAAAACATCTCTTAACGCAATATCGGATGAAGTATTTCGTTTATAAATACGGCCAAGTGTAGGTATTAACATAGTGGCCGGAACGTCGGCTAACTTCGCTCACGACACAGCGCGTCAAGTAACCGTGAGAACATTTGGTGTTCTTCGTTTCGGATGTATCGATCGGACACTGACGTTAACTTACAGTCTACAGCCGGCGCGCGCTCGCGGCGGGGCGAGGCGACGCGCCGCGAGCCGCCGGCGTCTTCCATTCAATCGTCGCTCATCATTTATTATCATAAGTACAGCACTAATAGAAGTTCTAATCGCGGTCCGGCGATCGCGGGACACGGGAGTGCAGCGCACTTTAACGTAAAACTATAACCTCGAACCGCGCACATTCACTAGACCTAAGGTTGTTGTCCAGCGGGTCCGTAATAGCGTAAATATGACGAGAAGTGCGACCAGGAGGAGCGCGGAGGCGTAGGCGGGCGCGGTGTCGGTGGCGGGCGCCTGGTAGGGCACGGAGCACGTGGCCAGGCGCTCCTCCACGGGCGAGCATCGCTCGGCGTCGGGGCGCGTGGGCTCGCTCAGCCGCGCCTCGCAGCGGTAGCACAGCCGCCCCTCGCAGTGCCAGTAGCAGCACTCGTCCGGCCCGTAGTTGGACTTGTTCGCTTGCGCACCCGTTTCTGGAATGCGCGCGTCTGAAAAATCCGAATAGTTTATTTCATACACTAATCGACCACAAAATTCGCAAATAAATTTGAATGCGATACCAGAAGTTTTTCTACTAATGAAAACTCAAATAGGAAGTGTTTGACCTTAACTGCACTAATAACTGAATGCATGTGTAAATCTATTATTTTTATTGTATCAGGGTTGTAAAGAAATTAATTTGCATAATATCTTTTAATATTCAAACGCGTTCATCCTCTCACCATAAGAAGACAACATCACTATCTCCCGTGGTCCCTAGGTGCGGGTTGATAGACTACATGTCCTAAAGAACATTATGAAGGAAAATATACAAGTTTTATTACAAAATTTACTGTCACCTGTTATAGAAGTTCACTAAAATTAATTCACACCATCATCATCATCATCAGCCTACTACCGTCCACTGCTGGACATAGGCTCCTCCAATGGCACGCCGCTAAGCTCGATTTATATGAAAAGTATCTTCTAGAGCTAAGAGTAACTTTAACATTGTAAAGGCGTTGAACATCCCATTGTGTTCGTAACGAGGCTTGCGGCTTGTGTGCGATGGAAAACAAAGCAAATTTTAAGTCAAGTGGAAGAGTCAAGTAGCAACAATTGGTTAAAGTGGAGTAAGACGTAAAAATTAAAAGAGGCTTTTCGAGACAAAAGGTGGTGTTTGTCTGGAGTGTTCGGTGTGAACTGCAGCCAAGCGGCGGCTGGGGCTAACCGGGGGAAATTTATCTGCCGGACGGTTTACAGTGCATCCATGCGCTTGCCAAGATAATGGTAGTTTATTGTTACTTTCAAAGTCATTAAGTATTAAAGTATAGTCTGAAATAGCGTGCTTTCATTTTATATTTGAAAATTATGCCACAACCAAGGGGAAAGTGAAGACCTGAATTGCTTGAAAGTAATGATGCTAGATTGCAGTGAGAAACATCGGAATCTATTTTCTATGGTTTTAATGGACCTAGACAAGGGGCTTAGATTTATAGTATAATTAATATAAAATTAACTGTTTTTACAACTTCAGTTGTAGCTTTTAGCTCATTTCAAGACTGACCTGCCAAACTCAATATAAGTTTCAGTCAACAAGTATTTTGTTACCCCTAGGGTCGTCATCGAATACTATTTATATTGCCTTCCATACAGTATCCATCCAACAACTGACAATAGTATGGTATGACGTATAGTATGACGCATCCATACTTATACATACATATATACTGTATGTCCAGCAATTTAAATTCTATTATAACCAATATAAGACAGTAGTACATACAGCATTTACAATGATAATCTTACCTTTAATATACCAAAAGTGTAGCATCCACGGAAATCACTATGAAAACCAATGTAAAGCCGATGCGCATACAACCAATTGCAACACGTCTTACCCAGGCATAGGAACGTGGGCTCGCCAGCGTACTGCGTAGGGTAGGCGGGCGCGCGGTCCGCCGGCAGGAAGTAGGGGCAGTGTTGCTCGACGAGCTGGCAGACGGAGAGGCAGGGCTTGAGGCGCACTAGGGGCCGGCCGGGGCCCGCGGCGGCAGCGCGCACCCATCGGCCGACCACGCCGCCGCCGCGCCGCCGGTCCAGGTGGCCGACGCGCTCCAGGTGCAACGCGTGCCACCGCGCTGTGTGTTCCGCGGGCGCGCGCCGCGACCGCCCGTCCTCCTCGCCCTCCTCGGCGCCCTCCTCCACCCACAGCGGCACCATAGTGCTGCACGCCCACCGCCGATACGTTTCCTGAAATAAGCAATTCATTAACTAAATTAATTTCATACACAATATACATAAGTACGCGCGCTTGCAATGGTAACAATTCAATTAAGGTATAAAAGAAATCCATGTGATTTACGTCAAAAATGTACACGTGTAGCTTCTATTAAGATAATACCCTAAAAATAAGCTGAAAGATTTCAGTGTGTGAAACGTGGGATTAGTTTCCATTTGTCGTCTGCAAGAAGCACTATGACAAGGCGTATTTCAAGAAAAGCGAAAGTGCGCTTTCCTTCAAAGCGGCAAAGTACTGGCCGGTGGCTCGTTGTACAATACAAAAATAATGTTACGCTTTTTAAATTGTCTGTAAGGAATCGCTTGTAAGCTATAAGGCCTCACATTGTCCACACTAATTAACTATATGTACTGTAATTTCATGTGTCGTAAGCGATGAAGAGAGAATATAAATTCCACAATTTTCTGAACGGAGAATTTTCTAAAAAAAAGTGAAAACTGCTCTTAATTTTGTTACAGAACAGCATTACTTGAAATTTAAATTGGAATCAAAATTATTAAATAGTTCATGCCAAGATTACCAGTTAACAAAAAAACCCTGAAAGTTTCGTAATGCAGCCGTCTGTTATAACGTACGCTGAGTCACACTTTATACGTTTTATGTACTTTGACGCTTGGTTGCACATGTGTATTATAATTTCATAAATATTCCACAATTACTGTTAAATTTTATGTTTCGCTTCAAAGGTTTAAAGCGCTCTGCAATAAGATCCTTTTTTTAATCTATGCGTTTGTCTATCTGTACTTGTTGCCTAGCATCACGCCTATACCTTCCGAAGGGGTAGGCAGAGGAGTGTAGTACACTCCCACGTTTCACCAGTTACGTTTACGTCCCATGGAATAGGTGTTGAGCCCATTGCCAGATACCGGCCACAATTCCAGAGGTCACAATTAGAAATTCGAAATTAGAAAAAACAAATAGTACCCGATTCGGAATTTGAAGAAGACCTCACGATCGGTACTCGCGCTTGCAACCACTCGACCAACGAGGCAGTCTATCATAATTAATAATAAATGATTATATTTATGTGTGTATAATTTGTATGTATGTATTTTCTATTTTCCTTTAAAACTAAACGAATTTTAATATTTTCTGTGGCATCTATTAAGCCCGCGATCATTTTATATACTTTTTCAAATTATTTACTTACTTTTACTTTTTCAAATTACTTACTTACTTTTACTTTTTCGAATTATATAATTATTTACTTTTATGTGCATATCGACTAATAAAGTTTTTTTATGTGCATTTACGTTTGTAATTTTGATTACTTTAACACGAATCCAACTCTGTTTAACTGTTTTTACTTTCAGATCCTTACCAATGCCACGGTGACCACGAGTACTTAGACTGTGTGACTCTATGCCCGCCAGAGAAGACTTGCAGAAACCGTGGGATATTCTTCAGCTGTACCACTGAAAGTCAGAAAAACTGCAGAGTGAAATGCGTTTGCAAATCTGGCTTCTATAGAAACAGCGCTAACCAATGTGTACCAGAGAAGCTCTGTGATTCCTAGCACCCATTTGTAGTTTATTTCATATTTATGTCACAATTTATATCACAATATTGCGTGTACTAAATAAAAGTTATGCATTCATTTCTTTTTTATTTATATCTAAATGAATATTTATTCGTTTCTCTCAATAATGTTGCCACGCAGTTCAAGAGACGTATTGCTCATAGTGTTGTTAAGCTTTTCTACGCGAAGAACAATTATTAACAGTTTAGTATTGGATGAGTATACACGTAAATTGATATAGTTTGTCTTAATTTACGTAGATAAACTTAAAACCATCTATGCATTAAAGGAAGACAATCAATTACCTTCGATTTTCGATTGCATGTCATTGAATGACATGTTGTTGTTATTTTTATTGAATAATTTAAGAAATCAAGTATGTACAACTTGGCTGATTGCGTATTGTTTTAAACAGTATTTTAATTTGTTGCATCGATTTCACACTGTTGTGTATGGAAATTAATTGAAAGGAGAGTGCAAATGAAATTCGATGGAATGTAGTGGGAGGCACAAGAAAGGTTAGAGTGGTATGAGGACGTACAGGTCGGGTTTTTTTCCTTTGCGGTATCGTAGAGACGCATTTGACAGTAAGCCCGAAGGTGTTTCGCGGTTTCGTGAATTTTTATAAGGTGTTTGACAGGGCTATGTGGAAGGAATTTTAAGACATAACCAGAATATGGGATAATCGGTGGCCTTCTGCATGCTGTGCAGTTCATATACGTGAAGTCCCAAGCATGGGTGCCAAAATATCACCCTGTTTTGATATCAATGTTTGCACCAGACAGAAAATACTATAAATGTAGCGTTTTGGAAGCTGTTAAACGAGAACTTGGTACGTAAGAATAATGATGAAAATAGAATAACCGCGGTCGAGATCAGGTCGTTACGCCGAATATACGATTTGACACTCACCGACCGCGTTCCGAAGAGGTAGACAAAGAGCTCCTAACATAAAATATCTTGGTGCTCACAGACCCCATGTGCTTTTTTTACATACATCTTGACAATATTATTTTGTAACATCACGATTGTAACCCCCGAACCGGTAGATAGAGGAGTGTCGTACATACACTCTCACGTTTCACCAGTTACGTTTAAGTCCCATGGAATGGGTGGTGATCCTATTGCCATACACCGGGCACACCGCTCAACCAAGTAACCTTGGTTGGACTTGTAACTCAGCATATTAAAACGAAACGGCTGCTTAAATACTTTATTAAAGTATTAATATACACTATGCTCATACACCATTGCAATTGTTGTGCCTTCTATATTCATTCAATACAATCCGCTTTATGTTCCAGGCTTAGATTGTTCTGGTCCGCACGAGTACTATGCGTGTGGTGGAGCTTGCGACAACGTCTGTTCAGAAATACTTATACAAAACCAAGACAAATGTCCAATAGTAAATATAAGGTGCAACGACAAATGTTACTGTGAAAAGGGCTACGCAAGGGACGAAAAGGGCATTTGCATACCCATCGAACAATGCCGTTAGTATTTGGAATAATTTAACTATGAAACATCATATCTGTTGTATCCGTGGAGGTAGGTAGAACAGGGTAGTACACTCCCACGTTTCACCACTTACTTTTACGTGTCACTGTGGAATAGGTGATGAGCCTATTGCCATACACCGGACACGAATCCAGACTCCGAGCCACTAACAGAAATTTAAATATAGAATAATTAATAGTATCTCTATTTCTAGTATTTCTATTTCTATTCTATTTCTATTTCTACTTCTATCCTACCCGGGGATCGAACTCAGGAGCTCCCGATCGATAGTTGCATTTGCAATAAAAATATTAGAAAGTTTAAAAGTTCTTAATAAACTCATTCTTTTTAATTCATAGGAAGAATTTAATACACTACAAGCGAGCCTGTTATTCACATATTACATTATTTCCAACAGCTCCCAGCTGCCCGTTCCGGAATGAGAAATACGTGGAAGATAAGCCAAAGTGTCCTACAGATAAATGTTCATCTTTAGTGTCGAAATGTGCTCCCTGTTCTAGCGGAAAACCAGGATGCGTTTGCGATTCAGGCTACTTGAGACCAGCTGATGGAGAACCCTGCGTGCCGATATGTGAATGTCCGCAAATGAAGAATTCACCAGATTGCAATAATAACTAAATGATAATCTATCATTCAACCGATGTCTTATAGAAAATCGTTTAAGCCAGTGCCGGATTGTAGAAATTTTTGATTGGTTGGTTTTGGCAAAAATCAGTTGATCCAAAAATTTACATGAGACACGTCATCCTTTTTTTTTTCTAATTTCATTGTCACATAAAGTTAATATCGTGAAATATGATTAAAGTACATTAAATCACATTGTGTAATGTAAACAATGTTACATAATAATACAATAAATTTCATTATGCAATTAAATATTTCTTTAATTCAAATTATTTTAATTGGTATTTATTAAATCGCACGCATCATAAAAAAAGCCAGGTCAAAATTTCTTTTAACAATCATACACAATTATTATATTATAATGATTTACTGATTAATATGTTTCCGGAGACCTTACCAGGAACCGTTGAAATCTATCTACCTAGCCTTTATCTACCCATATGGGCAACCCAGACGTGACAATATTTGTGCACATGTTCACGTATAGTAATTATTCTAATGTTAACATGGTCCATAAATATATGAACTCTTGGATATATGTATCTATATAGTCATGACAGGAAGGATATAAATATTATATCATCTGATCATATATCATTCCATACGAAATGTATGCAACATTTATCACCGAGAATACAAATATAAGAGCAGTATAGTATTAAAGAACGAATATATTGTATGTAGATACTTATGACGGTTTGTTTATAAAACGTTTCAAGTTAAGGAACACGGAACTCGACTACATATAACTACACACACACCTCATACTCACGAGTACCTACATACCTATACGAGTAGTTCAACAAAAATAGGTAAAATTGATAGTTATACAAAGCATTCTGATTCAAAATCTCATTAATCTTAAAACTAATTAAAAAGAAGTTGAATATAATTAAAGTAGCACACGCGTCAACATCACACCGTCTTACAGCCTAATATTTTTATGTGACGTACTACAGCTATTTTTTATTTCAACAACCTGAAATTAAAAGACTATGAAAAGCATGAATAAGGCCCCGATTTATTAACCTTTGTCTATTAAACAACAGCTTCGAAATGATGAGGAATATTCCGCGGCTAAAAATACCACGTTCATGAAAATGTCGTTACTTTTCAATAGTTAAACATATAAATTGTAATATCGCAATGGACCTTTCCCGAATTCAGTGAACCCGATTGCTAAGCTGAGGATTATAGGATCGATTCTCAACTAAGACAAATACTTGTGTATAATAAATAAGAGTGTTTTTGTTGTTTGTAGATGTAAAATATTTTTATTAATCCTTTATTGTTGGTAATACAGGGCGAACTTAATGCGAAGTAGCATTTTCTATCAGTCATGAACATCCACATATTGGGTGCTTATCTAAAATATTTACACAAAAATTTAGAGTGTTACAGCTTTAATAGGTAAGGAGTAATGGTAACATTTAGTATTGTGCTGTGAAATATTCACCTTAATTTTTATAGACAAGCAGAGGTCTTTATTACGCGTCTTACAGATGTTGTTCTCAAGAAAAGAAAAAGAAGATATTCTGGGTTTAATATACATATTATTTCTGCATATATATTACACATATGGCTTATCTGCTGGATTGTTACCATAGAGTAGGCTGCGCGTAAATTAAAATCAAATCTTAGTATTTAGTAAACTGAATTGTTTTTATTGTTGTAGGTACATGTTGTATCTAGCGATTTATATTATTATTATAAAGATATAATTCATTTCCTAACAAGTTTCGACGTATAACATAGAGCAAGCAATTAATAGATGGATGTAGAGTGATGCTATAACGGGTATTGGCAGCCGTTAATAAATAATGTAATATCTACTCCACGATATTCGATCGTTGGGATATTGCTATCGTGTCAGAAGATACACGATGTAGCGCTGCCAATGATAAATTAACTCGATTACAGAATTATTATTAAACTAACTCTACCGTATATATATAGAATTAGTCATAACAGAAATATAAGTACTGTACAGTATACGCATAGTATAAAATAGACGATAGACAACGACGATTTTAATAGCATGACAAAATGCGATGTCCAAGCTTCAACAGATTATGAAGGTACTCGGAACTCACCAATTAAAATTTTTCCTAACCAAGCCTAAATTAAATTTATAATAATAAAATACACTTGAAGTTAAAACACAGAATACAAGGACACAACTGAAACAGATTTATAATAATCGATTTCTTTACGCGAAAAAAATGAACCGTTGATAGTAAAAAATGATAAACTCACGCTATAAACTGCAGTTGTTTGGAAACAAAAGCTAGATTTAGTTCCGGTAGCCTCTGCATTGATTGAGTTCATTGTAATTTATGCGTGTAGGCAGTAACTCATAAAACGTATTTAATCGCAGTCTCAGAATCAATACTTCTTTTTGTTGCTGATAGCGTTAAAAAAATATATCTTAAAGCATCATAAACGAATATTAAAATTGACCGAACAACATTAACATAATATAACGGATAATAAAACGGTTATAAGGCTTAGAGTTTTATTTACTTAATTACAAAAATTCATATCGTATCAATATAATAAGCAAAGGCTCATGTTATTAAATTATTTACATTAAAATATATAGTCGTATTATTGTATTGTTTCGACAATTCTCGGTGCCCTACAAAATAAGGTCACTTGTGATAAAATAATTTCAACTACATAACATTTTTTTTGTTTGCTTCACTTCCGGTTCGCCATCTGCAAAAAGCATATTTGAACTAAATAAGGACAACTGCAAATAAGTCCCCGAAAACGTCAGGAAATGCACACGAGTAATACGATATTCATTTCAATATAATTAAAATACTTCATTTTGTTAATTTTTACGGTTTAATTGAATTTAATTGAAATTTTAAATATTCATTTGATCGCAATAATTCGATCTCAATAAATAACTGCATAGAATATGAATAAAGTCAACACAACATTGAATTATTCCGAAGCAATATAAAGACTAGTGTGTCCGCTAGTTATGTATACGATATTATGTTACCTAGTCCACTTATGACCTCAGTTTCTGTTATCTCTTGAACAGTTGTGCCGTTTGGATAAATAGTCGTCTTGGTCTCCTTAAAAACTTTAGGCTGTGAAGGCATAAAGAAGAAATAAACATTGCGACTACTATTCATAATGTTCCCAAATATCTTTTCATCTGATAGCTCAAACCACTCCCAGGTTTTGTTCGCACGCGTTGTCTGTGATTCGTCAGTAACACCTGTAAATACAACAGAAGCGTATGATTAATATAACTACAATAACTATTTTAATGAAAAAACAATTATCAAAAAATAATTTCAAGCATGTTGTTACTTTTCATCATCTTTCATAGAATAACTTTAATCGGGTTTTTATTTATGGTGAATGTAAGATACTGATCACTCTGTTTGTCTATTGAGAGATAACAATAATAAATGAGAAACTTCCGACTTAAGTTCAAATTATCTTAACTGTAGATTGTATGAATTTTAATAATCTAATCAAATGTATTTTTCAAAGCGTTTGGTATTGTATCTATCATAATATCATTACGTAACGTAAATCAAGCCTGTAACCCCCGAAGGGGTAGGCAGACAAGTGTAATACACTACCACGTTTCACCAGTTACGTTTAAGTCCCATGGAATAGGTGGTGAGTCTATTGTCCATACACCGGGCACAATTCCAGACTCCGAGTCACTACTAGAAATTTTAAATTAGAAAAAT
>DWME01007269.1:0-12779 GCA_018244795.1 Parelbella ahira ahira
CCGATCGGCATCAAACCCCGAGCCGGGTACTATGGTATTTTTTAATTTAGAATTGCTATTAGTGACTCAGAGTCTGTGTTTGTGCCTGATGTACGGCAATAGGCTCACCACTTATTCCATGCGACTTGAACGTAACTGGCGAAACGTGGGAACGTACTACATTCCCTGCCTACTTCTTCGGGGATTACTGGTGTGATATTACGTTATATATTTACTGTTATGGGACTTTACGAGAGCGCAGATTAGATAGAGCATCTTCAAAATTACATAGATGTATAGCCCAGTATTAACGACAACTCACGTTTTAAAATAAACTTAGGCAAAATATATACGAATATACATCACCGTACACACCACGACAAATAATTAGATGGTCTGCAAACCGACCATTGTTAACACAAGTCTAGTTAAATATTACTTGTATATGAGAAACTCTGTTTAAGTACATATTTATTAAAAGATCGTTGATAAAAATATATGATGTATATGTATGTTTCGTTAATAAAAGTTCCGATATTAACGAAGTGTATCCGAGCATTACCAATCATCGATTGACCTAGCCAGTTAACTAATTAGACTAATTCTGCTGATTCCGCAGCACTCAATTCCCCTACGAAATGTCACTCGTACACAGTATGGTTTTTCATTACACCAATGAAACTAGCTTATATACCTACTGATTATTACCGGTACTCGTCTTTATAGTGAATACATATTTGCTGATATGAATGGGGCTTTGCCACGCCTCAAAACCGTCATGGCATTTCCTGATCGCTTAGGGCGAATATAACTAAACGTAAAGCAAGTGATATCTGTATAAATAAATGTACGGACAGTCCTCGAACTTAAGGCACGTTTGGTTCTCAAAATATGCGCCGTAAATCGAAACCACGTAAGTCGAGAACTTCTTGTAGTTCAAAAGTAACTCGACATGTTAATTGTTTTATTGTATCGATATTGTTTCGATGGATGATCGAAACCAAAGTTATAATTAAAGTGTTGGAAATAAATGAGGCAGGTCCTAATTATCTCATTCCTTAATTAAAATATTGAACATCTGACTTTTCCATCTTAAGTTAAAGATAGATAGATGTGTTTAGTATGACATGTTGCATTTTATCCAACTCGCATGCCCAACTTGGGGATTATGGGCAAAAACCTCATTAGGGAAGGCCTAGGTTTGGATCGAGACAGGCTGATAATATTTCATGTGATATTGCATTTTATATTCATAGTGTTTTCGTATTCCAGAGTGCCACATCCATATATATGGAGTCGATGCAGATTTTAGAGCATTGCCGTAAGAGCAAAGGCGTGTTGGGAGGAATCGTGCTGTACAATAATAAGTGAGTGTTAAAATAATGCTTACAGATATTTATATTGAACATTTACTTTGCTTTGAAATGTCTGCTACTTGACCTAAGAGATCTCTTCTAGTTTTTGAGAAAACTATCAAGTAAATAACAGTGCTGGAACAAATTCCGTGTTAAGTAATAAACATTTTAAATTGTATTTGATTGTAGTAATAGAGACAATTATTTAAGTAATGCTCTGTTGTTATCAAAACTATGTAACATGACGTTTTTCGTGATACGTTTTTCGTTCTCAAAATGTTACCAGAATAATCGCGACCCAACTGCCTCCAAGCCTTACATCATACATCACAGTAGTGGATCCGTACCGGATAAAGTCGCCCGCCGAGACTCTGGAGACGGACACGCCACTACCTCTAGGAGCACAACTCCTCGTCGTATACGTAGGCAATAAAACGTATAAGAGTTTGAAGAAGCAGACAGAAAATCTGCAAGAGTTTCATAAGAACGGCGAGGAGATGATCGCGAAGTTTCGAAAGGTTTGTACACAATGTTAACACTGTTATAACTGAATGTAATAATTATGTTTCGAAATTAATATTCTTCTTAATTTGCATAGAGTTACTTCCGGGAATATATTAATAACACATACATTAGCATTTGCTACTAAATTTACTTTATATAATACCTAATTCAATACCTCATATTATTTGTAGATGCAAGAAGCTGAAAAAGAAAAAGCGAGAGATCTTCCGCAATCGGGTATGAAGAGAGACAAATCGCTTCTGTTCACCGCTGTGCCAGAAGAGGACCACTCCATGATATCGCCTCCAAGTAAGGAATCGACCGGAGAAAAGAAACCAAGCATGCCCGACGTTGTTCCATTCACAAACAAGCCCAGACCGAGACCGACCAAACTGTCCTTGAGCTTCAAAACGCAGAAATCACTTGACGAAGAAGATACAAAGGATGAAAAGGTTTTCACCGGCCAAACCAGCGTGTGTTCAACGCCAATGATTGAATACAAACGCTTGCATGGTAATATGTTATCCATATGCCAAAATCTTGATAGTCAGAATACCAACGTGGAAACGGAACCAGATGTACTGAAAAACATTGAAAATACCAATGGAAGTATTAATGCAGATGACGAGAAGCGTGACAATAAGTTCGTTCTAGACGACAACAGTATGGCGGAACATTTCGTGAATAAGCCGGAACCTCTGCGCAAGCTCGCCAGTGTCACAGACTTGCAAGAGATGTTTAGGAAAATCACCTCGAGAACACCCTCAAAGATAAAATTGAGACGATCCAAAATTGACGAAGATTCAACACCGTCGCCCGAACAGAAAACAAACACTATGACAATAAACGATCCATTGTTCCCAGTGTTCAGAAACGACGGTGTCGCTATCTCTGAGTCCCTATTCAATCAGTACCTCGAACAATATTATTCAGGAATAAAAAAAGATTCCAAAGACAACATGTTTAATTTTAACATGAAGTCGTGCGACACACACAAGTTCGAAGATTTTGATTCTGATTTGGCAAAATCACCTCAACGGACGCCGAAGAAAATAGCAAAAGACTCCAAGACCGTCACAACAGATCAATCGAGAAGAAAATCTCTATCTTTACCATTGAAATCGCTTAACGAAAGCACAGATTCCCAATTCGGATCTGATTCTGAGTCGGTAGGATTCAAAAAGAGATTGACGGGTGTACAACTGACTCCGTTGATGGAGAAATTGAGTCACTTAGCATTCTCTGATAAGTCCAGTGGATACAGCAGTAGAGTTATGACTCCGTTGGAAATAAGAGAGTTTCTTACGCCAGCCACAGAAAGACACATCACATTTACTGAAAGGTAATTTATTAATATACACCCTAATTCTTGGGGAACATTACCATAAAACAGTTTTTTAACTTTTATTTTGTTCCTCAATCAATATTGTACATTGATTATTTTTTCAGACCAAAACCACGACAGGACTCTAGCAGTGATTCAGACTCTGACGCTGAGTCGGATTGTGATATAGATTCGTTGCCGGACTACGCTTCCAACGCAGTCAAATGCGCATTATTCGTCAGTGGGCTACATAATATGGCACTGCTGGCCCTGCTGGATACAGAAGCTGCCAATGATGCGGAAATTATCAATCAATTGGTGAGTCCTACAACAACTAATAGAATTGTTCTGTGCCTTGTATTTTAATTAAGAGTTCGAAAATATGTAAACTTTTTTTCTTGTATTGATGATGATGGTGATTGGCTTGACTGAGCGCTTGATTGTCTTAATTCTTTTTTTGCCGTGTAAGCCACATTAAATTTTATAACAATCTCCAAATTAAATGCTCCTGTGTTACTTGTTATTTGTAATCATGAAATGTATCTATAAATATCCGTTATGCAGTGGGAGACGTCGTTGAACGCCCTGGGCCCGGTGGAGCAGCAGTGCGCGAGCACGCTGTGCGCTGGCGAGGCCACCGACTACAGCTACCTCACGCTGGACCCTGACTGGGGCACCGTGAAAAAGGGAGGACCCTGGGCGGCTCTCGACATCGCCACCATGGGACTCATACACGACGAGTTCGCTGAAGACCCGCAGCTATCAGAATTCATTTTGAGGTGAATAGTTTGGATTAATCAATGTTAATTAGTGCACCATATCGTCCTACAGTATAAACATGAAAGATTATATTATTAATAATTGTAATGAAGAATCGCTGTCCTAATTTATAACTATCCAATAATTAACTAGTGCTGTTTAGTTCTGAGTATTCATAAAATTTAATATCAAACAATGTGAAGTGATCAATCTCACACATTAGAAATGTATTAGAGAGCTCCTTGTGATGACGTGTATCGTGAAAGGGGGGCAAACGGTAGTAACGATGGGTACGCGACGTGCGCGCAGGAGCGAGGAGAGCGTGGTGCTGGGCGCCAGGTGCGGCGGCGCCGAGGTGTACTACCAGGAGAGCGGGGCGCGCGCGCCGGGCCCGCCGCCGCCCTCCGACGTGCTGGCCGCCGCACCGCTGCGCGCGCGCCGCCGCCTGCACCGCGACCACTCCACGCTACTGCTCTAGCCGCCCGCCCGCCGCTCTGCACTAGGTACCCTTGTGATCCCTGTTGTACTATGTCCGTTTGTAACGTCGCGTTACGCGGCCCTCTTATGTTCTTGTTACACATTCTGTTCCAAGACCAGCAGTATATTTTATCCGATCTTACATGGGATTATGCCACTACATATTTAAGTTAGATACAGATGAAAATGGACTGCAGTTGTTGTACGATCACGGAATTTTGTGGCGATAAGACTGTCACATGTCACACCGATAATCGCAAACTGTTAATTAGTCTTACTGCAAGATTTATAAAATGTTCAGTATACTTCATATATTAATGTGCCCACATTAATAAGAAGCAAAAATACATATAAACGAACAAATCCAGGTACGCATTGTAGCCCATCCAAATCTGTATTTAAATCTTAAAGAAATTTTATTTACGAATTTTATTTAGAAATTTTTATTTACGAATAATTACTGCAAATGATTGTTTATCAGTAGTAATAATGAAAAGTAATTGTAACTGTTATGTACGTTATTATTAGTTATATTATATACAAGCGAAAACCATGCTCGGCTGTGTAACAACAAGAACGTGACTTTGTTATTTGTAATCGTTTAAGTATTTTTATCATCGTATATAAACGACAAGTTGAGTGCAATATTTGTTCACGTAATTGTGATATTGCTATGTGCAATATTCGCAAACGGGTGTGTCAACTCGTGGCCGAGTATATTGTGTACGAATTTATCATGTTTTATTTATTACAATTGGCTCCTCTGCTGTCTCTTGACAGTACCGGAGCCAAATGTATTATTATATATACATATACCAATTTTTCACTGGCTCTATTAATGGGTGCAGAATTTGGTGAAAATAAGTTTCATAAAAGAACTTCTACAATGTATACAAAGTGCAATTTCATTCCATGTAATATTTTATGTTGTTCTATTGAATAATGTTTTATTTTTTAATTCTCAAGTAAATAAAGACTTAATCTTTGCATTGCAGTCCACAGAAACATGTTGGGCATTCTAAGATTCTAATAGGTACTATTAGTTGTATTTATCCCAAATAGTGTCACTTAGTCATACCATTATGTACCCTATGCATGTTTTAAGTAATATTAATATTTCTTCGTAAAGTAATACATTGTAACTTATAAAAAGTGATAGAAGGTTCTAGAGTTAGTGTATCCGAACGAAATTACTCGTAGTATTTACTCCAAGTATAGGATATATCGACATGTAGTGCCTCTTCTCAAGGTTTATGCGACTAATGTTGTTGTTGAATGGAATTAAGGAATCACCAAAACAGATATTGAAGCATTTTTAAGATAACTGGCCCTTATTTAACAGTAACCAAGATACTAAATATTCTCGTAGATATTAGACCAAAGAACAGAATCCTTATATTGAAGTAATGTTTTTAGGGTTATTTTATAATTGATCGAAAGCATTTTTTCATTTTGACAATTTTCGGACATCCCCTGGTGTATCCGAATGTATTAATCGATTAACATTTACCCACCATGCTGTATGTATATGCAAATTAAAATGTCATTAGTTTTACTAAAAGAAAATATTAATTTTATTTGCACCATAGGTATTTTTAACAAGAAAAATGTAGTTCTAGTACACCGTTAGGAACACATGAAGTTTTGATTGATAAATCATAAGCACACGTTCCATTATCTCCCTTGCATTATTACTATATTATTAAATCTCAATTCTGGTCATTTCCTACTTAGTCCGTAGTAAAATTTTACAGGTTTACGACATATCTTCTATCTCTCCAAACCAAATTATATACTTAGCGAAGCTAATCTTTATACAGAATGCCGCGCCAGATCAAGTTTTACGCCAATAAAGCGCTTTTTATTAGAAAACGTTTTTGAGTTTGTTCTCATTGAAAGGCTGGACAAATGTAAGTTCATATATTTATAACAAAAACTGAAGTGCACAGAATTAGATGCAGATATTGAGTTGCATCGAGCCCAGTCACCAAATGAGACAAACTTAAAAACCTTATCCAAAAGCACGATGTTTCCATCCATTTTGGAATATTTTGCCAAATTGCCAACATATATCAGTCCAACAAAACAATTGCAGGCGTGTGGAGGTAGTTGTAGGTTTTCTATTTTTCTCTGCTCACTGCATTCTTGCCATTAGCTTGTAAGTTTCGGCCACGTAGACATTAGTTAGATTGCTCAATCTTGCCACTCAGATATTATTGAAATGATGAGAGTAAAATATTATTTCTACTACTTTACGTACATTTATTTCATGTAATTGAAAATTGTAATTTATGGATTTATTAGTGTTATTTACACAATCCAATCACAGTGTTTCTTTATTTTATATAAATTTGTATGAATTTATTTAGATTAAGACTTATTGTATATGACGATTTTGTTAAATTTATAAGTTAAATTAAAGGATATCAAATATGTTCAGTGGACACAATCGCGAAAATGCATAACCTGTCGAAACGAAGTTGATGAAGGCGTTATATAGAGGCTTGAATTTGTAATATGTTCATCCGTCAAACCAAACATTACGCATCGTTATCATAGTCGTATTGTTTAGTGTGGCGCTGTGAGCGGGTGTATTTATCAAGTATCGATTTGTTTATTCAACTTTTGCAGTATTATCATTTGCATTTCGACTAACATTCCATTACACGTGCAGCTAAGTGATTCTAATATTTACAAATCAATGGATTATATATAGTCTGGATGGCGTCCAAAGCAAACTGATATGCTATTTATTTACACACATTTTTCATTATCGCAATATATTAGTTACGGATTGATAAATGTTATTGTTGAATTACTATTATTATTTTTATATCAATGTTTTTGATTTTTTTAACTGGTATTTGATGTCTGCCATAAATGGAGTGCCAACGATGCGACACGTAAATTGTGTTTATTTATGATGATTATACATACAAATAAATTGTTAATAATTTTAATAAAACCTGATAGTGAGATATTTGTTAATTGTAATATTAAATATACCCCAATAAATAAGTCTAAAATATAATATTTTTAAATATATAACTAATATAATACGAATAAACTAATATATATATACATATATAAATTAAGGACGTAGTACCCAGCTAGCTACATTTCAATACAATATGGTGACATGGTGGTTTTTAAACGAAAAACTCAAAATAATTTTCTCTATAATCCATTTTTAAATGTTGGTCTTTACAGCACCAATTCCAAACTGATAGAAGGGATAAACATGGATAGAGAAGGTGGGATAGAATAAAATGAATGAAGAATAATCGCGCTGAGTTACAAAAATCTATTGTTTATTAAACCAGTCGCTCACAACACAGGTCTACACTAAAAATAATAATAATAAAAATAAGAAATACGATGTCACCAGACATGTACCAGATATATAGAAATATATATATAATATATACTTATAGCATGTGTGAATCTGTTATTAAAATGCAATTAACGAACACCGTCGGAGTTCGTCCTATAATAATGACTGTCTGAACACATGATAGTGTACAGTTTCGGTTGTCGGATTGTAAAGAATATGATCTAGATGAGCGACTTCTCTCTTGAGTCTTGACGAGGTCGGGCTTCTTAGGTCCCTACAACATAACTCGATCATATTCTTTGCGCGACGCGAGTTCGGTTCGGAACAACTTCGCTTCGACACCGACATTTTCTCCGGCGCCACCGGCCGGTCCGGGTATTTCGGTTACCGCCATAAGGACTTTTCAATCAAACATTTTCAAAACTTCAACACAGTTAGTTTTTCAAGGAACTTCATCCTTTACTTCTTGTTTCAATACCTTTTCAAACAAACAAAATTAATATTAGACCTTAAGTGTTAAATCTTTTTATTAGAACTAACTTTACATCCTAGAGGCAAACTAAGCCCGGAGGCGAATACACGCTAACTTACAGTCTAGACCCTTGTCGTAATCACGTCTAAAAATTAAACATAAAATAAGTTTTTTATGACTCTCAAACACCGGTCCGGCGGACCGATCTTACAATAACAAATTAATATTCCTTTAAACTAAAGCCGGCTCGTACAGGTACAGTATAAATGCATTGGAAGCCAGCAGAACGTTTGGGAGGGTGTGGTGTATCAAAACCTATTGCTAAGTCTGAAGTGGACCTCAGCGACACGAACTTACTAATATCGACCTGCAAATCCAAAGAGGGAAGTAGTAACCATAGTGTTCAAATAGTTCATATTAAAATTCATTACAACACAGAATTATTAGCTTTTCTCACGATTTATAATTGATTAAAAACAGCTCAAAAATGATTATAAACCGTTGAAAGACATTCAGTATTGTGACACGTGAATTTAGTCGTATTATTTTGTATAAATTGAGAGAAAAGCCTAAGACAGCGTGAAAATGTACAAAAGACACTTATTTGGTATTAATTTGGTTTGAATTACTGTAAAATTTAATGAGTGGACAAGCATTGAGTGTTGAAAGAGAACATCACAATGAGATAGTTTCCTTTCATTACGCAATGACTGCATGAATCGTTTGTACAAATTGCTTTTACACAGTTAAAAATATCGATGGAACAAAGCAATAATTTAATGAAACGATATTTATATACTTACATTTATATAATGATATATACATATATATTCCAATTTATGAGCTAGAGGGAGTATTAATAAAAAAATTAATGCATAATTATTTGGTTTGATGTAGTTAAACATTTTCATTGAATTAAAAAATCAGTATTTGGTTTTAAAAATAACAATTTGAAACGTCATAATTAAGATTAGATATACAGGGTGAAAATATTCAATGTTACTACTTCTTTAATACTACCTAGTCCTAAAGATAATTTTAATATTTATATCATAATTTCCACAAACATTACACAATTTATATATCCACCAATATTATTAATACTTAGGTATTTATGACATTGCACTGAGCCACAAATTTATATATTGATTAATGAATATATTATTTTGTTAAGCTAACAAACATGTATGTTAGAACTTCGATTAAGCTCATAGTAACGTAACATTGGAGTATGTACATTGTTACATCCAACAATGAAATGGATATTTCTGATACAGAATGTTGCTTGGAAAATAATATATTGTTGTTAATTTCACAGGATCTCCTATCATCACAATATTTAAAAACAATAATTCCACCCTGTACATTAATTCACATATGCATCATTGTATCAACCAATCAAATATAGTATTTATATTAAAAATTAGTCCAGCTAGAGCGGTATTGACTGAGTGCTTGTGAATTTGATATGATAATAATATTCCTATCTTTGAACATATGAGAAAAATACAGTCAACGCTCATAATTCAAGAGGAATTTGTTTCATAAGTAATGCCAGTACCACAGGAGTAACTCCTTTTATATTGCAACATGTCCATAGACAACTGTCACCACTTACCATCATGTGGCTTTTAAATCGTTAAATTAAATGTTGCTTTGAAAACGGTTTTCAAATTAATTAACAATAATTGCAAGAAATTATAGGTGAATTTATTTCAGTGTTACAATGTGAGAAAAAATTGAAAATGAATTTGGTGATTTATTTTAACAATGTCATTGGAACATGTCTTAGGCAATGAAAAACATCTTTGTTTAATTTGGCTTAATTGGAGTTAATAAATTTTTTGATATAATTAATTTTAATTAAAATAGAAATAAACATCAACTAATATCAACAGGGAGTCATTTTACAGAGCTTTGACTGTATTTGTTCATAATGCATTTTATAGCCAAAACATTATGTAAATGGTTAGTACAGTGGAGTCTTATTACTGCAGTCTTGTGTGTGGTATTGGTACTTGTATCTATTCAATTTCAAGTGTATATTAATTGACGCCAAGTACTAGTTGCATTCTCACTGTTACGAGCAACGATAAGAGAATTATTATTACTTTTTTTCGCATCGTCTGTTTTAGATGTCATGTCGGCTTCTGTTACAAGTCAGTATGCAACAAGGAGTTGGAACTAAGTCTCAAAATCATTTATACATTTTTGATGATGGTTAAAAATAGTATTTAAGAGTGGACATCTTACTTTTATGCAAAATACGTTGTTGCGTTTTCTTCAACTGCTGTTATGGTCTTATGAAATAAAGTTCACACAGGATATAACACATAAAATGCACTCATCAATGGTAATAATTTAAAAGTTTTTCTTCCTGACATGACCCATAGAGAATATTCAACATTTTAAACTTTTTTATATCTACCTTTATTTAAATACGATACTTTCACTTCCAAAAGAATATTTTTTGGGTAAAATGCAACAACCAGCATAAAATAAATATTCACCCTTATATACTCTAGTAAATTATTTATTATTTTCAGACAATACAATATCATGGTTAGAGAGAAATTAATGTTACTTTGGTATAAGATTGGATGCAACCAGTAGTGGAACATTATTTGACTTCAATATTAATTAATATTTCGTCTTTCACATGTAAATTTGTAAAGTAACCAAATATCTTCATAACTTTCATACAAAGTGCTTTAGCCACCTAACAATTACAAATAAATCGTGCTAACGACACAGTTCACTCTTAAGTATCATATTAACTCCTAAAACAAATCACCTACTGAATATTCGTGATTATTCTAGTACGTTCAACTCCGACATGTTCCACTTCTGTTCGAGTGTGTTATGTGGTGTCGCGTGTTTGTGTGCATGTGTGTAGGTGCGTGCGCGCGTGCGCTAGCGGCAGTAGTACGACTTACGCGGCGAGTAGGAACGTTCACGCTCGTAGCGACGAGAGCGGCGGTAGTGCGGCGACGGCGAGCGATGACGGTAGCTGCGCTGGTAGTAGTCGCGCTCGCGCTCGCGGTATCCGCCGCCTCCGCCGCCGCGGTAGTAATAGTCGCTGCGGGGAAACGGTCTACTCTTAAAAAAGCAACTAATGATCACAAATCGCCTTAGCGGCCAATCCTTCAAAAATAGCAATTTTAAAACCCAGTATGACAATGCTATATATTTTTGTCCAGAATGGTGACTATAAAAACTTCTGTATTTTTATATTACTGTCGCTAAACAACAACTCTGGCATCGTTGTGATTAAGGGGTTTTAAATTATTTTAAGACTAAATGGTAGAAATAAATTACTGATACATGTATTGGACATATACGACACCAAATCTATTTGTGAACAAATATTCACCACATGTAAAACCTCCAGGAGTTTATTGTCGTGAAAATTATAAAAGAAAACCGGCTTACGGGTCGGTAGTTCGACAACATAAAACCATAACGAAATCAAATGCAATTTATTTCATGTACCGATGATTATAGACTTATACTCAATCGACGTGTTATCGATTCAATTGTTTATCCATCACGCTCTACGCTCGGTTACTCGATTAAAATACTAACAGAATTACTTACTCTCGATCGCGACGTCTGTCGTAACCGTTATCTCCTCGGCTGCTAACTCTGGAAATTGATGATAATATTAATCGTGTGATAAGCAGTCGGTGAATTAAATAGACACGAGAATAAAAATAACACTGATTTATGCTAACATACTCTGCTTTCTAAATAATGCACATACAAATCTTTCGTGTCGGGACTTAGAAAGAATACATCCCCTGAACTGCGGTTGGCATTCCGCGTTCCTAAAATAGGGATTACGGACAAAAACCCCTCAGAAAAAGCCTATGTCCAGTAGTGTATTCAGACAGGCTAATAATGACAAACAAAAACCCATAATGGATTGGCGCTTTTAATGAAAATATAATCCATTGGTAATCTGTACAATTTTTGGCATCAATGATAAAGGTCATGGAATAATTGTGCAAATATGCATGTACAAATAGGCCTTTAGTAAACTAACTTAACTCTGAGTAAGCTTACTCTAATTCTATTTATAATATGATATTCAACAGCTGAACGCCACCGCATCTTAAGTCTGTTCAATGAGTGGCAATATGTCAACTGTTGGTAACTGGCGACTGGTACATATTGTTTGATGAGAATGTTTAAATCTGACTACTATTAAACACGCTAAAGATAATGTATATGTTACTCTTTTACCCTAAAGCAATTGGGCAGATTTGGATGAAATTTAATACACAGATAAACTATGACCTGGACATAGGCTATCGTTGGTATAAAAATTTACCAAGTTTTGGCAGCTGGCTGACCAATACTTTGCTTTATAGGTTATTTAGCAGCTTATAGTTAAATTAGTCTAAATGTGTAATTATAAATTTTAACTTATAACTTTTAACAGTACCCATTTCACGACCATCACCACTTAGTACGAGATCCCGCTGCAGGATTGGTACGCTCATCGACTTTTTGTTTAAAACCAAATTTTTATGTTTATTTATAGTTAAGAGAATATATATTTACTAGGGTGCC
>DWME01007270.1:0-12779 GCA_018244795.1 Parelbella ahira ahira
GACTTTTTAATCTTATCTCCTTCATACATTAGTAGGAATATTTACTTATCTTTGTAGCATCTATTTCATAACGGTTTCTAATATTAGATTATGATTATTATATGGTATATCGTATTAAATTAGTTTTTAATGTATGTATAATTGTATATATATGTATGTAGTTACTTACACTACCGTATTTACGTGGTGTTTCAATATTTTATGAATAGTGCGTGTCAAACCGGTGAATGGATTAATTTTACACTTAAGGAGACAAGGACTGCGGATATCATTCTTAGCAGAAGCACCAAGTTCTGGTGCTAAGTTCTCAAGCAATTAATATTCAGAATTAGTGTTGGTTGAAATAACAAACGATTTTTGCAAGGACCTAATTTAGGATAAAGGGTTGATTGTGGTGGTGATATTGGTTATAAAATACTCCGCGGGAAATGGATAGTAAAATTCTTCAAGCAATGCGAATGTGGATGGATGCTGATATCGAGGGAGACCGAGACTTCCTATCTCGACCTAAGGTGTTAGGTACTAGTTGATCGGGGAGTCAGAAGTTCCAAGTAGTACTTACGAAGAGAAGTGTATGAAGAGAGTGATGAAAATAGAAGAACCACGTCAGAACTTTAAAAGATATTTGGCACTTTGTGCTCTCTGCCTATCCCGTACCGGACCTGCCGTTGTGATATAACAATAATAAGAGAAAGTAACGTTCGACACCCAATCGGGGCAATAAGTCTCGGGATCCCCGTAGCGAGTCAAATTTGCATCAAGCCGCTCTGATATTCGGTAAATCGTCGCCAGTAATGCGTTCCAACTGGAACAATTCTAAAAAGGAGTGAGCTCAACGGTATCTTCTTCCTTTCATTACTCTTCCTCCCCTTTATCTCCTTTCTTCGTGTTGATAAACTGAATCAATATTGTGAGCTCTAAAAACGTGATAACCTTGCACAATAATGTGATTGCTCCTTAATGTATTAAGTAATGGAAAACATTACAATAAAATAATTCTGAAGACCATTTTTTTGTAACATAACATCACGCACGTATTTTTCCGAAGGCATACACAAAAGAGTGTAGTCAATTCTCCCACATTTCACTAGTAATGTTATATTTTCTATGGAATACGAGGTGAGCCTATCGCCTAGACTTCCTGCTACATATGACTGCGATTTTCAAATTAGAATAAATCAAATTACACTTTTTCCGATCGAACCCAGGATCGATTGCTTAGTAGTTACGCTTGCAACCACTGAACCAACGAGACACACTATTTTATACAGCCGTAATTTTATGTCCAGGAAGAGCGTACAAATTAATGACAGCCTAACTACAAGTAATTATATCTTTTACACTTTGCACGGCCCGAGTAAGTAATTTCCCCCAGCGGTCTAGATGTATAAAATGTTTTCACTGAAGCGTTACAAAGCGTGCAAGAGCAAAATTTGCATCTAAATTGGTTCAGCCATTTTACGAAAAAGTCGTAACAGAGTCATAGACAAATAAAATAACAAGCTTTTGCAGTTCGGGCATGCGGTCCTCGCGACATATATATATACGCTTTATAATATTGATTTTGAAATTATTAAATCTATTTCTGTAGTATGTTTAAGTAGATGATAAAAAATTGTATAAATTGTGAAGGACGAGACAGCATCGAAGATGATTTATATGTAATGCCTCACACCTCTTGCAAAGGAATACATCCAGCAGTAGACCGGAATAGGCTGATGATGATAACAACGATGAAAAAAGTTTATAAGTACGTGTGCTATTATTACTAATGAGGACTAAACACTGTATAGTTTGTCTATGCAATATAACAGTATAGCCTTCAATGAAAAAGTTGACTTTCCACAGCAAAGCTATAAATCAATACAAAAAACACAAAGGTAAGATAAAATTACAATTTTAACATTCACCAGTACGTCGCAACTTTATAAAAAGTAGTACAATACCGAAAACCAAATGCTAATACAGATTTATCATATGAAGGAGATCAGAGAATAGGTATTCGTCGTGTGTTACAGTACATTATCTTGACATTCCGCGACAGGCACGTACACGTCGTGGAGAAGAAGTACATTTAATATTAGTGTAATAAGTTCTGTATTCTAGTTTTCACTTCCAACATAAATACATATTAAATTGTTATATGCAAAACTTTCCACTCAGGTCGTAGGTATAAAAAATATTGAGAAAAATGTTTAATTATCCATATTAAACTGCCGCTACGATTTAATCTCTGACGTCTTGTTATGCAAGTTCATTGTCCTCTCGGCAGAATTGATAATATTGATATTAATTAACAGTATTCAGTAGTAAAACTCATTGGTCCAGGTGATTAGCAAAAGATCCATCGAGTTATTTGTACTGTAGGTACAAGGCTAGTCTCCGTATAAATAAACAAAAACTTGGAACGTATCTGGTCGGATCTAATACAGCCATCTGATACCAAAGGAAGCAGAACATATGTAATAGTAACCACATAGCTAATAAACTATGTATGTACATACCTACATATAAATATGCACATGCACTTTTGTATATAATACACTAATGTATAAAAATTACAATAAGTAAAGGAATCGCAAACAGAATGGATACGTGGCGATTATATATGGAACGAGTGCCGAAAAAGTAATAAAATCTGCTCAACTCAATCCAGCTGCGATATAAATCTGTTCTTGTAAATCTCCGAAGGGAGAGCTGGCCGTTACACGATGGGTACAACTTGTATCCAAAGTTTCTTAACTCGCCCATCTTTTATTACCTTTTTATATCTTATTTAGAACTTTTCTCGCGAATTGAACGCGAGTGCAGATATAGAAATTTAACAAAAATATATTTTCAATTTTACGAAGTTCGGTAAACGCTTTGTTAAAATAGATTGCACAACTGAGAGCATCTTTTCCTTAAATAGAGGGTCTAATTTAAACTTTTGTAAGGAAAATTTGTTGGGGACTGAAAACCGATATTGGGTGCTTTGTCTCAAATCCTAATGAAGATGATGTGCGTGATTCGATAATAAATGATCCCTTCTACTATAGCAGTAAAACGACCAAAAATTGTTCAGATTTTAAAATTTAATGTCCTATGTTATTTATATCTATATACAAATTTATAGATATAGAAGAAGTGCGTCAGGACTGTGAGGGCTGACAAGATATTTGCTCTCTGCGTAACGCTTAAGGACGTAATAATAATAAATGAAAATTTGTCATTGAAGGCCAAAAAATCCACGTCCGACCACGCGTGGTACGTTTTAATATTACAAAACTTTTGTAATCAGAGAATGCATTTGAAAATTAAACGCTTAAAATGTTTATTAATTAATACTAATTAAAAAAGAATTTGCCAAAATATTTAATCACTTTAGAAAACACAAATAATTGTATCGGCTTCATTTTGATTTTGTTTTTGTTGTCGAATAATTTTGTTCCAATTTAAAAAAAAAACATTCAAAATATATCAATAAACTTTATGTCGATCTTGTCATAATAAATAACTTTAAATATAAAATATTCTCTTTTTTTAAATGGTTGAGATCAACGGAGCACCGAGTACACATCAGGAGACGCCTATATCCAGCAGTGGAACAATAAAACCTGATGAAGTAACGCTGATGATGACCATATCTTATAAAACATAGCGAAACCGTTTCTTGAATAACATAGTACAAGTATTGTCTTAAAAATATCTATTGTGTAATGTAACTATTGTCTAAGGCATAGATAGGTTTATCTCGTAAGGTTGGTGTATGTATTGTGTTCTTGTACAGTTCGTTTTTGAGCCGTTGAAATTGAAAAGCTTTTAACTCTACAAAATATAACACAGTACTTTCGAAACAGCTAGAAAATATTTAAGATAGTGACCAGTAAAATGCGTTTAAAAATTATGTGACTAATGAACGTTTTTATCCGTAAAAACGTAATATATTTACGTTGATGTCACAGAAGCTATTCCTTTAACGATATCCTTTACTTGGTATTATTTTCGTTAAATATGTACGTTATCAAGGGATAAAATTGTGACGGGTAATAAGCAACAAGACGGATAACTTTCTGCTTACGATTGCGCTTACAAATACTTCAGATTTATATTTTCATTGTTTTTCCTTCAATCATAATGATAGGAGCGAAGACATTTGAAGGGTAACAGAGCGGATGTGCGAGTGGAAAGTAGTTGCTGATCCACGTGCATGTTGGTAGTGATCATATCAGTTCTCAGAAGTCAGAAGTAGAAGTTCATATGTGATCAACTTCAAATATAACAGATGGTAAGTAATACTAAAGAACTGGATTAATATACATATAATCCAATCCTGCAGTTAGTCACAAATACTTAATTAGTCCAGTGATTGCAAGCACGATTGTTGCTATTGAAGCTTCTGGATTCGATCCCCGGGTCGCGCAAAGTACGATTGAGTTTTTCTAACTTAAATTTCCATAAAGATATAAGTGCATGTAGTATGGAATATTTTCGTAATAAAGTTTTTAAAGATTCCAATTCGTAGCTTACTGTTCGGCACGGTGTTGCTATATTCACATACTTTTTTTAGATGTCGCGTATTTCTCGAACAATCGAGCTGATTCACGTCCGCGCAAACCCAGTTATCTGTTATTACGTACAATCAATCTACAATATTTCACTGAAAACCTACATCCGCCGTGTTCATGAACGTGAACCGTTATCTTGCTCGTATTTTTCATATTTCAGTAATATTAAAATGGATTATGGTAATGGATTGTACATTTAAAATATCAGCAATAAATCTAACTTATCTATATATATAACAACCTTTCATAGTGATGTACAACGGATACGCGATCGTGAAGAATTATTTATTAATTTTATTGTAAGTTTATCAAGCTTTTCTCACAATATTATCATACTGTGCATAGGCCAGTTAAGACGTGACACCTATAGATTTAAGGAGTATATCATATTATAGAAAGAAAGCAAAGACTAGACGCTATTCTACTCTAACATTTTCTCCATCCACATCAAACAGTGAACAACCTCCTTAAGCCCGTTACGATTTTTAATATGTTCTTTTCAATGTAGTCACTAACAATAGCTAATATTGAGATAACTAATACATATTAAACAACAAAGTATACCAATTGTTTAAGCAACCATTCGACCTTTAGAATAATTGGATTTTTGTAATAACGGCATTATACGAGTACATACGTTATAAAAATTCGTTACGATGTTTCCGTACTGAATTGTCGCCTGCAGTTCTGGCCTTGACCGGCGAGGTCGCATGTTTAACACATCTCACGTAGATTGAGAAATATACAAGGATAAGAGGAATATCAGGAATTAGTAGATCAACCTAACCTTGAAACAGTGTTAGTGCCGCAGCAAAAGAAATAACTTTTCTGCATTTGTCAACATTTTGCATTGATAGTTTCCAAACAATATACTTATAATCTATTAATCGGTAAACCAAGCAAACTCTCTTGTCCCCCTTTTTTCTTTTCCATCCATCCTTTTCTTTTTCGTGTTTCTCGTTTATCATATAACCTTTTATATTAAAGACTAAATACCAATAAAATACGTAACGAATAATCTGTTTAATATTTAATGATACGATTATACTCTTTAATCTGAACATATCGTTTTGTAGGCTGGCAATATCCATCCTTGTGTTCCCATTTAAACATTCATTCATAAAGTAGGGCGGACGTGCACGATCATAAATATCAAATGTCGTCCACGGCGAAAGCCCGTAGAAATCATCTTTTTGCGGCAAGTTCGCTCATACAAGCGTTTAATGTAATCTAATTTACATAATTATAACATATCATACAATTTTGTGTGACATTCATTGAAATTACGTGCGGCGTATTTTATTACATAAGAAATTCTGCATTTGCTCAGATTATAATAATTTAGAAATACCGTAGCAGTTAACATTTTACGAGTAGATTATGGGTTATTGTTTTGAATTTAAAATCGAAAAATTTACTCGTGCTACATATATGTATTTCTATTTAACAGTGTGAGTAGATTCCATATAAGTATATTATTAGATAATATTGATTATGTTTAAAGCTTAGTTTCAATCGAATAAATACACTACAGTTTTGTTTTTACGACTGTTCTCCACCTCACTATATATTTTTAGTTAAATATAATGGATAAAAACATCAATAAAAAAGTATTTAGAAATTGGTTTACATCATAACACAATAATATAATGTAGGTCATCATCACGGCATCATCAACCTGTATCAGTCATTGTCCATTTTAGTTTTTGCCCATAATCCCCACGCTGAGCATATACTCGTAGGTTGAGGAGTGGATATATAAAATATACATTCATGTGTAATTTTTCAAGATTAGGCCATATTGCCCGCCCGGTTGATTTTCGTCGTGAGTTGACATTAATCCAGCGAGTACAGTCGTGTACATATACATATGCATATACAAAATAGTATCTAATCCGACCACTCGTTCCGGTATGAATGCAGGTAAATCCAGCCGTCACTCTTTGAATCCCCTTTGAAATCCGAAGAGGGTCAAACTCCGATGCCGCAAGTAATTTATTAACACAACTCGGTTTCGGGGCTAATTATAGCGCTGTATACATACCACATTGTGCCACTATTAGAACGTAGCTTCGTAAGAAATATACATTTATTACGTTAAGGTAGGATTCGGCTATTATTGTTGTTACGCCAGGTCGCTTGCGGAGCAGGCAGTGAGCAGCGGGTGACAAATATCGCTATTCTTACAGACCTTACATGCTTCTTTTACATTCATTCATTCATTCATGACTTTCTTTATACACGCACATCAATTTTGGAGACTTATAACTCCTGTTTCAGCCTAAATCTAACACATTTAGTCAAAATACAAGTCTTAGTAGAATTTCAAATACTTAATATCGTCACAAATCGCACTTGATCAGCGTGGCAGACTTTGGCTGTAACAATTCTGAGAGGAGACCTGGTTTAAATAATGAAACGAAATGGGTGATGATGTTAATAATAATAATATATATAGGTACCTACAAACCGAAGGACATAACGAAATTACTCAAAAAATGATTTGCATGCTCATTTGCAAACATTTTATCACAAAGGTCATCAACGTTGCCAAAGGTCTATATAAATTGAATCAGTATTTGCCGAGTTAGGTATAAGAACATCTTCAATAATAAGATATACTGTACCCTTTAAATGGTAAGTACCATCATATTTCCTGGATTATACTGGGCCCTTTCAGAGTTTCAAGTACAGTCTCAATTAGTCATCCCTCATCCCTTTGTGCTCTTAAGTCATCGAAGCTCTTGCGAAACAACCTTCTCTCTAGGTATATGTATTCTAAAGGTAATAAACTGGCGTTTCCATTTTTTTTTTTCGTTTTAATAATTCTATACACAAAAACATAGTGATTTCGAAACTAATCCAAAATTCTGTTACAAAGTTGACAGTCCTGTTAAAAGTCAAAATTTGTATATCTGTAAAATTCGACTCTTAAGAGGCATATCTCGTTAAGCCTAGTAACATCTTGACGGCGTCTAAGTGTAAGTGTAGGTAATTCAGCCTAGATACAGCCAACAGAAATTAGCGTAGCTAATTACGTCTACATGAACGCAACTGAAAGCTACTGCGAGCAAATAGGACTGCGGCAAAATGACGAATCTCTATCTGTGACATTAGGACTTGCATGTCACAGAACTTATTTCAAAATCTATTCGAGAAATGCCAAATTTTCATACCAATTTTCGAACTCATAGTTTAGTTTTATTTGAGAAGCTTGTCGGTTTTAATATAACGATTAAATACTAAGCCATGTATCTTGTGGACGTTTATTTATAAATAGTATAATAATTGTAATAAGCTTTTATAATTCTCGTATAACCGTGTTGAATATTAGTCAGACCACATGACCTTGATGATTATGAATTTAATTATATTTCAGTCTAACATTAAATTTAAGATAATGAATTTGTTTACTTTAAACTGTAAATCATTGAACAGCTAGCCACAAGGTCCTCAAGAAGGGAGGTCTATAACCAGTGATGCATTAAAACATCCACATGACGATTATGATGACAAAAATGAAAATTATGATAATATCATTGTTAATCATCATGAGAATGATGATGACGATAATAATGACGATAAAAATGATAATGATGACGATAATAATTATAAGGTTGGTATTTTAAACGAGACATCAAAACATTGTATACAGTTACTTATTAAAGAAAGAAAGACGAACACTTTTAAAATTTATTACGGCGATGAAACCCCCAATCAAAGCAGGCACACTAATGCATATTCCCTTCCTATCGGCAACACGGTGCGTAAATATTTAGGTGCTAATCGTAACACACGAGCCACGTCTGCATCGCGCGCTGAATACAACTGTGAGCCTCTAGTATTTATTCATAAGCCAGGATTCCAATACACCCATACATTTTCTGACAGTGCCCTTCATACAGCACTTAGGTAGAAATTAAGTTTGAACAGACCAAGGACATTTGGGCGTGTTCAAAAAAAGAACAAGCTTTTGAAAAATATCAAGTTCTTAGACATTACGTCAATATTCATCAACTACAATTATTGTTGAAAGTTTTGCATGTACCTACGTACGTGGTTTTGTTAATTCTTATTTTTGTATCAAGCAAATATTTGATTGCTTCAACCCTGATTCTTCAATATAGATCATAACATCTAATATCGCTTTACGAGACAATGGGACGTAAGTACCTACAGTAAATTACTTTTCACCACGCTTTACGTTTTAGGATATTATTAAATTTCCCGTTACGAAAATAGACTAATAAATGAACCGTATTACTTCCATGAATGAGTGGGAAACGTGTGAGTGTGACGTCTGACGAAATCGATTCAACCATATTGTACACCCACGACAAAACATATATGTTAAATTTAATCGCTAAAATTTATTACACCTACCCCCGGTTTTAGAACTCGTAGGTGGTAATCGTAACTCGAATCGTTCGTTGTTAACCGCGCTATAAAAGAATGACTTTAAAAATAGCAATCGACTCTACAAATAATAGGTACAATACTAAACTCTGATTCATTAGCAATAAAATAAACTACATATTTCCTCCACGTCGTTTTCTTTTAAGGCATTTATATTTTACAAGCTAAAGAAATAAAATTTGCATAGCATTCCTAGCGTTCTTATCAGAAGTGGGCCAATGCTATTTAAAAAATATTATGAAGTAAATGCCAGAAAAAATCCAATCGATATTACTCATTAATTATAATTTAACCTTATTTTAATTGCCACTAAACATTGAAAACCAGCAAGAGCAAAAAAGTATCTACTTAAGTATACACATTTCTGTGTGCAAACATTATTCATCATCCATCTGATTATTCTATTACAATCTCTACCTATTTTGGGATCAAATGCCGATGTGTAGAGGTAGGTCAAGATATTATTATTATAGGTGCTACCAGTACCACAATGTAGACTTCAACTCCCGCGCATCATGTGAAAATTGGTTTATGTATATGGTTTGGTTTATGTTTGACATCCTAAGTCATGAGATCTTTGTTGAGCGCAACGAGACCATTATTACTAATTAGATGGCGGCACTGTCGCCTAGACAGCTACACTGTCGCCCGTTGGTTGCACCATTATATCTTTTCTTTTATAAAAAAATTGCCAACATAATACAATTTTATAATCTAAGAACCGATTAATAATGAAGTGCTAATTTTATTTATTATATTGGCTGATGCAAAGTACTACAACAACAAAATGTTAAACATTTCCCTACATGTAGAGCGCTTTAGAGCAATTAGAGCACTCTTCTAAAACCACAACTTCACATTGTCGTCAAGAAAAAGACAGAAAATGAACATTATCTAGATAGATCTCATAGAAAGGAAATGAGGGCAGAGGGGTTCCTTTCTTCTGGTCATACAGCATTCGACGAGGTTTATCTACATCTGCACTTTACAATCTCTATCTTTTTCATGTTTCATTCAACTTTAAAAATTATTATCATTATAATGTCACGTTGAATCCCTTATGGAGTAGGTAGAAAACACCAAGTGCCCAATATCTCTATCCTTATAGAGCTGGGGTACTTTTTCGACGAAAAAAAAATTGAGTAACGTAAACTACGTAACAAAACGTTAAAATATTAATCATAGAAACAGCCTGCAACAGTCGTAAAAGGAAAAATGAAAGGCATTATGTATAAGAAGGAAACTCATGGAATGTTCCAGTGGAATTACTTAAAGCATTAACTATTCACGTTGTAACGAGTAAGAAAACTGAAATGGTCGGGTCGGTTTTTAAAGTTTTTCTTCCGTAATCAAATGAATCGGTTGACGAACTTCATACGCACATGTATTATATAGCCATCCGGGTAAAATAAAAATAATCTAGAGCAGGGGTCATTAAAACTAATCTTTACGTCTATACTTAATAGAATCATTCCTAAATATATATTAATATATTGAATTTGCTCGTGATTCAAGACTCATTTATTATTCGAAGCCTAACCTATATTACACTCTTGCTGAAACGTATACAATTTTATAACAGAATATTCATAGATTTTTTATCTTTCAATTATAAATTTACCGTTCCAAGTACTTATTTGCACGATACATTATGCTTCGTTTAGAAGCGTGCAGGTATTCTGTGTTTAAAATGGTAAAATAGGCGAAATAGCACGAAATATAGTAACTTCCGTTTGATACCATTGCAAATACTAATTCTATTATATCGTAAAATTTTCGTAGATCAGAACGATTAGGAGCTGAATCAACCAATCAAATAGACAAAATGCAAAGTTAAGAAACATCGACAAAATTGGTCCGACCTTGATTGAGAGAATCATAGAAATCCATTTCCATGACGTTATAGTTACCATCCATCAAGAATTCTTGCTAAAAATATCTCACAAATAAATTAATAAAATTTGTATCTAAACAGTGATCTCACGTAGGTAATCGGCAAGTTAATGTAAACCGCGAACCGAATTTAATTAAGAGATTGGAAACGTTAGTTTAGAACTTATTAGTGGAGCAATAGCAAACAACACAGTAGGTACCATCAGCGAACTATACAAAACTTAATTAAGCCAATCTGAAGGGATCAAGCAATAGTTACAACGAACGTACAAACGTACGCAATACAGAGAGTTTTGTTAAACGCTTCTGTAATTAAATTCTGCGTTTTGTTAAACTCTTCCGACATGAAAAGGTTTCGATGTTGATTCAGAATCAATATAGCTTTATTTTGTAAGTATGTTTGTTCTAAAATACTTTTTTTCTAAAAGTTTAGTTAAATGGAACGCAAATATTGGTCGCAATAGTTTTTTCGTATATAGTAGTTACTGGCAACATTTACCTGCAATATTTCAATAAAAAGTTTTTCATAAGCATATGAATTTTAAGAGGAATTTATTAAAGCTTCATCCATATGCATAAATCTGACCTCGTGCGTTGATCTCATAATGGATTAATCGAAAAACTATGTCTAATCTAGGAATGGCTTTAGGTAGCTATCAACCTCTTCAAGTTAGGCAACATATATGTGACGTATGTACATGTATGTGACATGTCAAGTTTACTATCGTATTTATTGCCTTTCTTTATATGTAGTTAAAGCAGTGGCAATATGCACTGTGCTGCTGACAATACTGAAATGCTTTTAATTCCAAGTGGCGCTCTTCCTTCAGTCGTTTCAGTGTAAATAAAATAAAAAAGCTTTCCATTCCTCTTATCCAAATGTGTATCGGTGTTAATGTGTTTTCATGCACATACACTCTTCACAATCTATGAAGTCTTTCTAGTACAATTTTTTAAATTTATTTCAACTTTTAATCAATGACATGGTAACATTGATAATGTAGCTACTGGATTCTATTTAGAACAACTGCTGATGAGAAATTTGTTATTGTAAAACATACTCACTTTTTAAATCCCCTTGCAGTTATACTTCGCAAATTGTTACCTAGGACATGTCACATGTCTATTGACTATCGTTACAAACGACAATAGCGGGAAAAAACACGCCATTTTGAATGTAGGAAAATGTATTCTGACTTTTTTTTCTGGCCTAATTAGACGCGAAATCTCGACACCAAAGTACATTATAGAATGTCAGCATAGACTTTGTAAATTTTCAGTTTACTAGCTGTCTTGTATCAGTTTGAATGATTTTTTATTCCGTTATATAGTTAAATATCTTTTAACCATTTAACTAGTTTTACCAGATGTTATTCGTTTCGTAAACGTTTTATAGTATAAACTCGTGGATTAATTCTAAATACAAAAAATTTGAACATAGCCAGGAGTGACATATTTTACTTGAATAATAATAATTAATCAGTTGAGAATTAGTTCTATTTCTCTATTGCAAAACGGTTATCCACAAAACTATGGTTTTAAAGTAGATACCAATGAAAAGATCTGTGATCGACTCTTTCACTGAAAGTCTTAGTAGCAAATTAAATTGTGAAAACCAATGTTAATTCTAGCTGTATTGACTGGACTGTTTTAATTCTATTAAAACCGTATCTAATTTATGAGTGTACCATAGACTCTAGAAGATCGTTGATGTACAGCTACATCTATAGAGTTATAGAATGTCTTGTTGATGGTTTTCATGTGAAACTGACTCATTTCCCATACTTTAATGGAATGATATCTTGTCAAAGAACATCTAAAATGAATTTATCGAACTGGATATAATAATAATAATAATAATCGACCCATTTGTCATTCCACTATTGGAATATGGGTCTCCTCTCATATTGAGAGGGTTAAGGC